>CAHIKZ030001868.1:927500-1010000 GCA_903632075.3 Acanthosepion pharaonis
AGTATTAAATAACATTTACCGGCCTGAATATATGAGTATATGACGGTTCCGTATAGGATGCAGATTCGAATCCTGTCAAAGAACGAATATTTTCTATGAAAATTTCTCGGACATTCAGGCCGTAAATGTTATTTAATACTGTTTATCATAAACAGAGCATTTGCTTAAATACTTGTATCTATAAAATAACAACGTTAAACATAATAAAATGTCTTTAATAAATAAATTGTCGGACCTTGTCCATTTCTTAATATATATATATATATATATATATATATATAGAGAGAGAGAGAGAGAGATATTATATAAATAAAAAGAAAGAACAGTAAGATATATAATCCGGTGTTCTTATAGATATTTTTATTTTTACAAAATAGTGCTCAATGTAAATTTACAGAGCATTAATATTATAAATTAATTGATTTAAAATATGTTTTTTCGCTACACAGTTCTAACCATGTTTCAAAAATGGAAGCTAAAATCCAGGAATTTAATTTTGCAATTAAGTTAAAGACATTAGTTCCATTTTATCCTCAAGCGAATTTTGGAGTAACTTTTAAAATTACTGGGTTTGAAAGACACAGCTAAAATCACGTTTCCATGGTTACAGATAAATTTACTTCAACTGGGCAAGGGTTGTCTGGGTTTTCCTTATGTCTGTATCATTGTATCGGTTATTAGCGACATTTTGGTAAGGGGTAGGGATGTATTTTTCAATGTCTTTAATTTAATTGCAAAATTAAATTCGTGGCTTTTAGCTTCCATTTTTGAAACATGGTTAGAACTGTGTAGTGAAAAAAACATATTTTAAATCAATTAATTTATAATATATATATATATATATATATATATATTTGTTTGTGTGTGTGTGTATCTGTGTGTGTCTGTGTGTGTGTGTGTGTGTGAGGTCATTCTGACAGGATGCTGCTGATATTATGTAAACCAGTACTACTTGCTGCATGGTCAGGTCATTGGTGACTAAACTGGTCTACCTGGTGAGGAAGGTGAAACTCTGCTAGAAACCCTGCAGGACAAAAAGAAGTCGTGTCAAAGGGCAGACGAACCTCATTGAGAGGTCAACGGCCATCTAGCTATCTCTGCCAGAACCCATAGAAATATTTTGGCTGGTATCCAGATGCACGGCTAGCCCACTGGGGGTTGGACCTCCCAAGCCTTCTGGCAGTCTCCTAGGAGAGGAAAACTTTGATAGAAAAGCAGCCTCATGGCCACACTAGATATCTTGCAACTGCTTGTCTCTGGACGATATGGTTTTGTGGTGATGGTCGATGCAGTGCTGTACAAGCTACATCTGACCTTCAAAAAAAT
This sequence comes from Acanthosepion pharaonis, assembly GCA_903632075.3. Lineage (NCBI taxonomy): Eukaryota > Metazoa > Mollusca > Cephalopoda > Sepiida > Sepiidae > Acanthosepion > Acanthosepion pharaonis. The sequence continues at coordinate 928,827 of CAHIKZ030001868.1, forward strand.
ATATATATATATATATATATATATATATATATATATATATATTCAATACAATAAAAATTAAATAAATATATATATATATATATATATATATATATATATATATATATATATTTATATCATTGAGTACAACAGACAATGTGCTTTTATTTAGTTTTTTATACAATTTCTCATACGATCTAATAATTTTTTTTTTTTGGATGATAAATCATATAAAACTGTCCGGATAAAAAAAAGAACATTCAGACAGTTTTTATATAATTTATCATCCGAAAGAAAAAAAATTATTAGATCGCATGAGAAATTGTATAAAAACTAAATAAAAGCAGCTTGTCTGTTGTTTTCAATGAAATGTGCATGAAAGAAGGATTGCTGCCTAAATACACAAATATATATATATATATATATATATATATATATATATATATATATATATATATATAAAAGTAGTCCACCACCAAAAGATATATTGTTGCATACGTTCAAAAAGTAGATAGTTGAAATACTTAACATTCTTTGATTGTTGAGTGAAAAATCTTTGAAGTGCCATGTGCTTGGTAATAATATAACTGGCAAACAATTTTACACTGACAAGAGCTTCAATGCAGCTTATGAGGAACTGAAATGAAACATTTCACATGACTTCAAACACTCTTCTCAGATTAATATGTTTTTTCATCTCATTTTATATCAAAAAGAATTTCGCATATGCTCACTATTTTTTTCTTCTTCTGTTTGGGTGGCAGTTTAATTTCTGTGAAAGAAAGGCTTTCATTGTTTCAAAAACAATTTCACATAGGGTTGCAAATTCCTTTCCTTCTTCTACTTACCTCACTGGTCAATTCTGTGAAGGCAAGGTTTTCATTGGTCCCAAAACAATTTCACGTAGGCTCACAAATTCCTTTCCCACTTTTTCTTAACACACACATCAATTTTTGTGAAGGAAAGGTTTCATTAGGTCTAATGTAAATTTCACATAGGCTCACAAATTCCTTTCTCTTTACATTTTCCTCAGTTATCCGAGTGGGTGAAGGGAGTCATTATTATTTCGCACTCACTAAATCAAACAATTTACTTAATGCAATCTCAAGTTGTATTCTAATAGTTTCTTAACTCACATTTCTCTCTTTCCTTTCGAGCTTCTTGCTTTCCCGTCAACTATGATCTTCAAAAATTGAAATGTAATGTCAGTCATCATTTTCTTTCACTTTGAAACCTGTTCCTTTATTGTCCATTTTCTTCAGCAATATTTTCTCAATAATCTCAGTAGCTCCTTCACTCTCATTTTGACCTTGTGTCTTAGTGGCTTAATCACCTTACTTTTGGAGAAAATACTAAAAACCATATTTTGTTTAATTAGAAAGTATAAAAGCTTTTAAGTCATGGTGTCAATTTGATCTTGAAACTTTATCAAGGAATTTTAATAACACATCTACAAATTAATAGTCATCGACTTATTACAAGCATTAACAGACCACAGAATCTGAGATCATTTAGTTACTAACTGAATTATGTCGATAGAATAATGATTATAAGTTGGTAGAATTACCATTTTTGGTAATGGTAAGTGGAAGCATTATGCCATGTCAAAGTTCTGGACCAGCTTTTTCTGTTCCCTTTGTGCAAAAACCCTACTTCAGCTTAAATAGTAGGGTAAACGAAGCTCTCTAGCCTTGAGTGGTAGCCATTCTAGAAGAAGCGCAGCACTAAATTCAGATTCATAGACAAGCCAAGTGGAAGACACCACTCTACTATTTTTCTCCAAGAGATTGTTGTGGATGGTATATTGGCCCACAAACAGATATTGAATGACAGAAGACAACAACAAACAAAACAAAAGACTTGAGTAAAAATATATTGCCAAGTTTATTTTTGTTAATGAAAATAGATAAAAAATGTTGCAGTTCACAAGGCAAAAAATAATTCTGCAAGCTCATGTAGAGGGTGAGAATAGTGCTCTCCTGAGAAGGACAGTCTTGGTAGTCACTGGAGAGCATTGTCTTAAAAAGGACAATTTCGTGGAGGCTGGAGAGCATTGTCCAGAAAAAGACAGTTTTTTGGTTGCTGTAGAGCATTGTCCTCAAAAGGACAGATTATTGCATATCATTGCTACTGGCAAGGATGGCTGGAGCTGTAGGCCTACTGGAGATGGCTGGAGCAGCAGGAGCTGGAGGCCTACTGGAGATGGCTGAAGTGGCAGGAGCTGGAGGCCTACTGGAGATGGCTGGTGCAGCAGGAGCTGGAGGCCTACTGGAGATGGCTGAAGTGGCAGGAGCTGGAGGCCTACTGGAGATGGCTGGAGCAGCAGGATGGGAGGCTGAGAGGCAGCAGGAGCTGGAGGCCTGGAGATGGCTGAAGTGGCAGGAGCTGGAGGCCTACTGGAGATGGCTGGAGCAGCAGGAGCTGAGGGAGACTGAAGTGGCAGGAGGAGGCCTGAGACTGGAGATGGCTGAGATGGCTGAAGTGGCAGGAGCTGGAGGCCTACTGAGCAGAGGGATGGAGGCACTGAGATGGCTGAAGTGGCAGGAGCTGGAGGCCTACTGGAGATGGCAGCAGGAGCTGGAGGCAGGAGCTGGAGGAGTGGAGGCCTACTGGAGATGGCTGGAGCAGCAGGAGCTGGAGGCCCACTGGAGACTGAGGAGGAGATGGAGGCCCACTGGAGATAGCTGAAGTGGCAGGAGCTGTAAGACTACTGAGATGGCTGAAGTGGCAGGAGCTGGAGTCCTACTGAGATGGCTGGAGCAGCAGGAGATGGCTAGGCCTACTGGAGCAGGAGCTAAGACTACTGGAGAGAAGTGGCAGGAGGAGGCTGGAGATGGCTGGAGGCCGACTGGCTGAAATAGGGCTGAAATGGGAGCAAAAGTTCTCAGTGAAAATGCTGGATAATTTTGCATCAATTTAACCATTCTGATACCAAACATGTGTTCATTCTGTATCTTATTCTCATTCTTTGTTTCCACCTTGTCCTTTTCAATATAGCGAACAACAAATAGACCATTTCTGTAACTGATTAAAAAGATACAAAATTAAATCATTGGCAAATTTCAAGGCAATAAAATAAAAATGAGAGAAAGAATCCCAGTCTTTTAAATTGGTTTTATTTCTAGCATGGAATTGGCTTTCAAATCTGCAAGGAGTTCTGTGACATTCAGGAAAACTTATTCAGAGAGCAAGAAGTGATCAAAAATAAATGTCATACAATTGGCTTTTGTGTTTCACGGGAAAGAGAAGATGAGAGAAAAGTTTTAGCAAAGGAAATCCGTATCGAAAAAATTAAAGAAAGGAGAATGTTAAAAGAATACAAAGAGAAAGAAAGAAAGAAAGAAAAGAAAGAAAGAAAGAAAGTAAGTAAGAAAGTAAGAAAGAAAGAAAGAAAGAAAGAAAGAATTTGCAATGGAAAATAGAAAAGATAAAATAATGTGAAGTGTGAGAAAGAAAGAAAGAAAGAAAGAAAGAAAGAAAGGGATAATAATTTTCCAAAAATAGGGAAAGTATAAAAGAGTTGTGAAAAAGAAGGAAAGAAAGAAAGAAAGAATGAAAGATGAGAGGGTAGTAGTGGAAGCAAAGTAGTGGAAGCAAATCAACAAACATGGATAAAGTGAAAGAAGTTGTAAGCCAGAAAGAAAGAATTAGGAGGAGGAAGAACAAACTTGGATGGAGAGAAACAAGTGGTAAACAAAAAGAAAGAAAGAAAGAAAGAAAGAAAGAAAGAAAGAAAAGGATAATTTTTCTAAAATAGAGGAAATAAAAACGTTGTGAAAAAGAAAGAAAGAAGAGAAGTTAGAAGTTGGAGGAAAAGAACAAACATAGATAAAGAGAAAGAAATGGTAAGCAAGAAAGAAAAAAAAGAAAGAAAGAAAGTGTTATGGTCCTTGTACCCCGGGTGATAGTCCAAGGTAGAACCAATAAAGAAGAACACGAACACGGGTATGGAATAACACAGATACATTACAAACAGGAATATATACAGAGAAGTAGAAAGTGTTACTATGAACAATCAGGTTTAGTAGGGAGAACAATGTAGTCTTGACCAGTATCACTATTCCAATGTCTTGTAGTAATTGTCTGAACGCAACTCTGTTTCGGACTGCCTCTGACTCGACTGACTGACTCGCTCACTCTGACTGACTGACAGACTTCTGATGGACCTCACCCCAGACTTCAGACTGAACTCCCTGCTTCCTCTTGAGGCACAGTATTTATTACGTATGGAATAGTCCGTTATGTTATGATGGTTAAGGTCCCATAACAGAAAGAATGAAAGAAAAGAAAATAGAGAAAGTAAAAAAGTTGTGAAAAAGAAAGAAAGACGAGAAGGGAGAAGTTGGAGGAAAACAACAAACATGGATAAAGAGAAAGAAGTGGTAAGAAAGAAAGAAAGAAAGAAAGAAAGAAAGAAAGAACAAGAGAGAGGAAGACAGAACAAAAAGGTTAATAATTTTTCTGAAATAGAGAATGTAAAAAAAAGATTCATTGTAGGCTCATTGTGAGAGAAGAAAGAAGGATAATATAAGATGAAAAGTTTGTGAAGAGAAATACTCAAGGAAATGATGGAAGATAAACAAAAAATAGGATATTATAAAAAGAAAGAATGAAAAAGAAAAAAACAAATTCTTAAAAAAAAGAGATATAAAGCCAAAAAACAAAAGAAATAAAAAGTCAGAATAGAACTAAGCCAATGTAAAAGAAAGAAATACAAAGTGGAAAGAAAGAAAGAAAGAAAGAAAGAAAGAAAGAAAGAAAGAAGAGATGGGTGTAGTGGGCAGAAAACAACTGTTGTGGTAGGATCCACCTAATTTGCATAGTGGAGTACCGACCATATAAATATGGTTGGTAGCGGGAAGAGAGGGAGGAATCAAGAGATTCAATCCAGAGTCTCTGCCCGACTGCGACTAAGTCAACACATTCTCCAGGAACGGTCTTACCAGGAATATACAAAAGACTATATGTAAATATTGTGTACACTTTCTTGTTTCAATACATTTTGTTCTAAGTACATTTTGTGTTGCATTATTATTCCGTGTATTAGTCAAGTTTCAACAACAACAAACATGGATAAAGAGAAAGAAGTAGTAAGCCAGAAAGAACCAAACAAAGAAAGAAAGAAAGAACATTAGACAAAAAAGAATCAATTGATTCCTTATCAACCTTTTCTTGGTTATTTAAAGCTGAAATATATTTTGTATAGTAAGAATATGTATTTTCTATGAGTGGCTATTGTATTCACAGCTTTTGGGGGATAGCAATGATCTTTTGAAATACAAATTATACTTTTTAACCCATAGCTGTGGGGAGAAGTGATGGATTCAAACCATTCCTTTGCACATGAGTGAATGTAATGAACTTGACTGGAATTCAAGTTTGGGTCTCTGATTTGTCATTACGAGCTGCTATCCATTGCACCGCCCTCACATCCGCATGAGGAAAGGAAAGCAGTCAGTCAGAAAGAAATACTAAAAGAAAGAAAGAAAATAAAATGAAGATGGAAAAAGTCAGGTGAATAGAAAGCGAATAAGAAGAAAGAAAGAAAGTAAAGAGAAAGAAAAAAGAAAAAGAATGATCAATAGAAAGGTAAACATGTCAGAAAGAAAAAATATGAAGAAAAACATAGAAAGAAAGAAAGAAAGAAGGAAACAAAGAAAGAGAGAAAAGAAAGAAAGAAAGAAAGAAAGAAAGAAATTAGATGAACAAAGTAAAAAAATGTGATCAGAACAAGAAAAAAATGGAGAAAAACTCAAAATAGAAATTTGAATTCATTAAAATAAATGAAACAAATATAAAATGAAAAAGGAAGATTTTTTTTTAAAATTAGATATCAAGCAAGTTATACAAAGAAAGAAAGAATGAAAGAAAGAAAAAATGTGCTCAGAATAAGAAAAAAAATGAGGGAAAACACAAAATTAAAAATTGAATATATTAACAAAAAGTAAAGAAGGATAAAAAAAACAATATTTTTAAAAATGAGATATCAAGCAAGTTAGGCAAATAAAGAAAGAATGAAAAAATAAAAGAAAGAAAGAAAGAAAGTCAGACAAAGAGAGACATAATGTAACAAAGAAAGAAAGAAAGAAACAAACAAACAATCAAAGAAACAAAGAAAGAAACAAAGAAAGAAGGAAAGAAAGTCAGACAAAGAGAGACATAATGTAACAAAGAAAGAAAAAAAAAAATCAGACAAAGAGAGACATAATATAACAAAGAAAGAAACAAACAAACAAAAGAAAGAAAGAAAAAGAAAGAAACAAAAAAGAAAGAAAGAAAGAAGGAAAGAAAATCAGACAAAAGAGACATAATGTAACAAAGAAAAAACAAACAAACAAACAATCAAAGAAACAAAAAGAAAGAAAGAAGGAAAGAAAGTCAGACAAAGAGAGACATAATGTAACAAAGAAAGAAAGAAACAAACAAACAAACAATCAAAGAAACAAAGAAAGAAACAAAGAAAGAAGGAAAGAAAGTCAGACAAAGAGAGACATAATGTAACAAAGAAAGAAAGAAAAAAAATCAGACAAAGAGAGACATAATATAACAAAGAAAGAAACAAACAAACAAACAAAGAAAGCAAGAAAGAAAGAAAGAAAGAAAGAAAGAAAGAAAGAAGGAAAGAAAATCAGACAAAAAGAGACATAATGTAACAAAGAAAGAAAGAAACAAACAAACAATCAAAGAAACAAAGAAAGAAAGAAGGAAAGAAAGTCAGACAAAGAGAGACATAATGTAACAAAGAAAGAAAAAAAAAAGACAAAAACATAAAACAAAGAAAGAAACAAACAAACAAAACAAACAAAGAAAGAAAGAAAGAAAAAAAAAAAAGAAAGAAAAGAAAAAAAGATATAATGTAACAAAGAAAGAAAAAAAGAAAGAAAGAAAGAAAATCAAACAAAGAGAGTCATAATGTAACAAAGAAAGAAAGAAAGAAAGTCAGACAAAGAGAGATATAATGTAACAAAGAAAGAAAGAAAAAAAAAATCAAACAAAAGAAAGTAACAAAAAAGAAAGAAAGAAAGAAGACAAAGATAAAGAAACAAAAAGAAAAAAAAAGAAAAGAAAGAAAAGTCAGACAAAGAAAATGTAACAAAGAAAGAAAGAAAGAAAGTCAGACAAAGAGAGATATAATGTAACAAAGAAAGAAAAAAAGAAAGAAAGAAAGAAAAAAGAAAGAAAGATAGTCAGACAAAGAGAGACATAATGTAACAAAGAAGAAAAGAAAGAAAGAAAGATAGTCAGACAAAGAGAGACATAATGTAACAAAGAAGGAAAGAAAAAAAGAAAGAAAGTCAGACAAAGAGAGACATAATGTAACAAAGAAGAAAAGAAAGAAAGAAAGATAGTCAGACAAAGAGAGACATAATGTAACAAAGAAGGAAAGAAAAAAGAAAGTCAGACAAAGAGAGACATAATGTAACAAAGAAGAAAAGAAAGAAAGAAAGAAAGTCAGACAAAGAGAGACATAATGTAACAAAGAAGGAAAGAAAGAAAATGAGACAAAGAGAAACAATATAAAAAAGAAGGAAAGAAAGATAGCAAGAAAAAGAAAAGAAAAAACAAATGAAAAAAATGTGATCAGAACAAGAAAAAAATGAGTGAAAATTTTAATAGATTAAGAAAAAAGAAAGAAAGATATAAGAAAAAAATTATATGCAAGAAAGATAATCAAAAAAAAAATCAAAGAAAGAAAGAAAGAAAGAAAAACAGACACAGAAGGAAAGAAAGAAAGAAAGAAAGAAAGAAAGAATGAACGAATGAATGAAAGAAAGGATGAAAGAAAGTATAAACCAAAGAAGAAATAAAGTCAGACACAGAAGAAAAGAAAGAAAAAAGACTTAATGATTAAAGATGTCTTAATTATGTCTATCAGAAAAAAAAAATGTATTAGTTTGCCAGAATAAAGATTTTTATCCTCATTGGGCACCATAGAACATGGCTTTGTTTCGGACTAAAAATATCTTAGCAAATAACATCTTAGACACTTACTATACTGTAATGGTTAACAAGCTTATCTAACAAAACTTTCTACTGATGCTAATTCAATAAAAACTCAATACACTGCACTGCACTTTTGTGCAATATATAGCTGAGATTCACAGATAACAAAATTACCAAAGTCCGCCCCCAACCGACTTCAAAAATAAAAAAGAAATAATGTATATTCCTTCTCATGATGCATTAATCGTAACACATTTTTGAAAATAATTGTCACTTTAGAATTTGGTGTATATTTAGTTCAATCATTAAAAAGTGATGCCGTTGAAAGAGAATCATATTTCTTAGAGTTAATGATCTACATACATTGCATTTTAGCTTTTTTCCTGTCTCATTGGTACTCTCCCAATCTTTTGTATTGTTTGGAATTAAATCTCATTAACATTTCTTTCTCGATAGTAAATCTGATCTGTTCCATAAGGTCAAATTGGCAGATGACCTAAAAAATGCATGTTGTTAACTGGGGCAAGGAATAGCTTGTTAATTTTAACACCTCCAAAACAAAACTTTTCTCTATTAATCACCTGGAAGATCCCTTCTTGCTTCCTGTCAGCATTGCTGCTACTAACTTCCATGAGAGTAACTAGTTGCACCTTCTAAACTGACATGAAGTGGAAAGATTATATTTAAATCATTGCTACATTTGCTGGTAAGAAATTTGGTTCCCTGATTTGTGCTAGACATTTTTTTTTGTCCTGTATCTATCTTACATATTTAGAAGTCTGTTATTCAAGATTGTTTTGAATATTGATGCCACTAAAGTTCTGGTGTTTCCGCTGTGAATTTAGAGATTCCAAAGAAGAATCAGCAATATTATTGGTCCTGACCTGGCATCTCAACTTCAGTTACTTTCAAACTTCCTTAAAGTAGCTTCTCTGTGTCTTTTCTACAAATTCTTCTAACGGTAATTGTTCAAATGGGCTCTTCACTATGGTACTTAGCCTTTATGAATTTAAGCACAGTGCTAGATTCACAGTTGAATTGGTTAGTTGTAACCGTACGTTCTATGCTAACAGTTTTTTTTCCACACTCTTCACTTGTGGAACCTTCTTCCTGCACCATCCTTTCCAGCCAACTTTGACCTTGAAAACAATTAAATGCAATGTCAATCATTATCTACTGCCTTCCTGATTACTCTTCTTCTATTGTTCTTGTTCTTTAATAATGTTTCTCTTTTTTCCGATTCTTTCCCACATATCTAGTGTCTTAGTCAATTTACTATGTTCCATGGGGTGATATCATTAAAACAAAAAGCCAATTACTGAATTGACGTCATCAAAAGAAGCTTCAGAAATCCACAGATTACATTGTTCTTCAGCTTTACTCTTTATTGCAAAAGAAAGCAAAACAATGTTATTTTTTTAAATTTTTTGCTCTGCAATTCATTAGACACACAAAGACACATGCACACACACGTAAGAGGTGTCTATATTTCTGAGATGAGGTATTATGTACAGTATTTACATTAATCAAACTATTGTCCTCATCTTTGTCGCCATATTTGTCACAACGTTTCGGCCGTTGTACACTCTGGCCTTCTTCAGGTGGTTGGAATTTCGAACTGAACCCTTTATTTCGATCACTGGGGTAGACTGTTCTAGTTCCATGTGCCATGTTTGATGGATGTCAGTTATCAGTTATCTCCTGCTAATTTTCCCTCTGAAAGTTCTCCACTGCCTTAACTGGGTATTGAACTCACACTCTTTGGGTCTGTCACTGGATCTAACCAACGCCTTTATCCACTGTGCCATGTGTCCTTGAGGACACATGGCACATGGAACTAGAATAGTCTACTCCAGTGATCGAAATAAAGGGTTCAGTTCGAAATTCCAACCACCTGAAGAAGGCCTGAGCGTATAACGGCCGAAACGTTGTGACAAATATGGCGACAAAGATGAGGACGATAATCCAACTAATGTAAATACTGTACACGTAAGAGGTGTTGTTGAAAAGCATAATACTGAATTAAGTTAAATGAATTAGATCATTGGTTCTCAACCTTTTTTGGGTCATGCCCCACCTAAATATTTCTAAAATCTAGATGACCCCCTACCACCATGACATAGAATTCTTATTATTCAAAAAGTAAACTCCTTTTCATGATAAACTACATCTGTCAGTAAGGTCTCTGGTCGAGAGATTATAGATTTTGAGGACTGTGAATTCACTTCTTAATTTTCCCTGTCTTCCTTGACCCGTGGTGGTAGCACCTAATAGGGTCCCAGCTATGGGTAAAGAGTAAACTACATCTGTCAGTAAGGTTTCTGGTCGAGAGATTATAGATTTTGAGGAGTGTGAATTCACTTCTTAATTTTCCTTGTCTTCCTTGACCCGTGGTGGTAGCACCTGATAGGGTCCCAGCTATGGGTAAAGAGTAAACTACATCTGTCAGTAAGGTTTCTGGTCGAGAGATTATAGATTTTGAGGACTGTGAATTCACTTCTTAATTTTCCTTGTCTTCCTTGACCCGTGGTGGTAGCACCTGATAGGGTCCCAGCTATGGGCAAAGAGTGAACCCCCATCAAACAAAACACTATGAAAGCATAAAAAAGTATTTCTATAGTAAAAATACCAGCAACACTTTTTATATTAAAGAAATACCAACAAAGCATATTTATAGTAAAATTACCAATGAAACATTTTATGGCTGAATTACCAATAAAATATTTTGAAGCAAAATAACTACCAATACATTTTATCTGTAATGGAGGCCATAAAATTGTGTTCAAAATATTTAGATTTCGGTATTAAATGACACATAGAGATGTTTATATGCTGCAAAAAAAATCAACCAACCTATTCATGTGGAGGAAGAGTAAAAGCCATTAAATTTCCTTAAGAAATTAAGACTGCATATATGCAATAGTATATACAATATACATATGCAATAGTATATATATATATATATATATATATATATATATATATATAGATATAGATATACTAGCAGTAGAGCCTTGCGTTGCCCGGGGATGTAACAGTAAGAGATAGATCAAGTATTGACCATCATAAAGACTGAAAAATAAAATTGACAAAGATTATTGTTTAAGGTTGACGGACACGCATTAGTTTTTTTTTTTTTTTTTTACGAATTGGTCAAACCCAAACAAAAACATTGTTTTCAATCGCTATGAGTCTCTACCGATTGAATAGAATTTTATTATAAACAATTGTCTTGTAAATGGAATTTTTAAAGCATTCTGAATGTAAAAATAAAGAAAAAAGTGTGCAAGACAATAAGAAACACTACATGCCAAAAGAAAAGTGAAGTTTTGTTTTATCGATTGAAAAATGTAGGTAGCCTTTCTGTAATCTTTTAGTTTTACAATTTATGATTTTTACTTATTGAATACAGTAAAAAAATTGCATATTTTGCTTGTGGTGATTCATAATTAGAATTCTGATTTGAATATATTTTCCACTCGTTGTTTCTAATACAAAAAATATTAACTTTATTTGGGTTTATTAATTATGATCTAACAAATCTTATTCATTTATTAGCCTTTCTGTAATAATAATCTTTTACAATTTATGATTTTTACTTATTGAATACAGTAAAAAAAATTGGACACCATGTGTATTTAAACTAAAGTAGTTTCCGGTTATTATTTTTAGTTAGGAGGACTTGTGTATGTTTAGATTTCAATATCTTTCCCTAAAGATAAAGAATTATCCGATGTTTGGATTCGTACAATCAGTAGATATCGTTAGATTATTGTTTAAGGTTGACAGACACGCATGTCTTAATTAGTTTTTTTTTTTTTTTTTTTTATGAATTGGTCAAACTCAAACAAAAACATTGTTTTCAATCATTATGAGTCTCTACCGATTGAATAGAATTTTATTATAAACAATTTTCTTGTAAATGGAATTTTTAAAGCATTCTGAATATTAAAAATAAAGAAAAAAGTGGGCAAGAGAATAAGAAACACGACCTGCCAAAAAAAAAAAGGGAATTTTTGTTTTATCGGCTGAAAAATGTAGGAAATCCGATCCCATATATAAAGGAACCCACACACACAAACAACCCAATGTGAGTTATCTCCCTTTCATTCTCACGATGTCACTTAATCGTGTTTTCAAATTGATTTTGTGCAAAAACAATTGTATTTTTCCCATTTTTGGCGCTGTTAGAACCACCACAAGGTAATTTTATGTAGTCCTGTGAAGTTTTGTTGAAATCGGTTGAAAAATGTAGGAAATCTGATCCAATATATAAACGTTACAGACACACACACACACACACACACAATCTGTGTTTTATAATAAGTAAGATATATATATATATATATTTATATGTAAGCAAATATATGGATATAGATCCGACAGTATGAAGAAAAATATATACGGAAAAAAACAAACAAAAATCCTTATATACAATTATGCTGTTTTAATGTTAATATAATGTCAACGTCGGACGTTTCGGTCTAATAGACCATCTTCAGGACATATTCATAAAATATAATATTATCAATACAACATGACAAAGATGATGTACATAAAAACAAGACTTATCCAAACAAATAACTGAAAGTTTTATAAGATCAGCGCTCCGTTTAAAACATAGTCACGTTGTCGTCACGTGGGCGACGCTGTGAAAACGTATTCCTAAAATTTTGAGTATTTTGAATGAAAAATGAAAAGAATTCTATTTTGAACTAAAATTTATATGTATGCTTGTCGAGCATTAATCTCGCTAGAAAACGAAGCGCTGATCTTATAAAACTTTCAGTTATTTGTTTGGATAAGTCTTTTTCTTATGTACATCGTCTTTGTCATGTTGTATTGATAATGTTATATTTATGAATATGTCCTGAAGATGGTTTATTAGACCAAAACATCCGACGTTGACATATTAACATTAAAACAGCGTAATTGTATATAAGGATTTTTGTTTGTTTTTCCGTATATATTTTTCTTCATATATATATATATATATATATATATATATATATATATATATATATATATATACTAGCAGCATGGCCCGGCATTGCCCGAGCTTGAATCAAAAATCATACCACTCATACAGCAATCGCTATCACTTGACCTAAAATATTTTTGCCCTTCCTTGCCTTTAAAGGAGTGCCCTTGCAGTGCTGATGTTGCTACATGCCTTACTTCTTGCCTATCTCACACTGTGAATTTTTTCTAAGCTCTATACTAAACATGAAATCTTTCACGAAAAAAGAACTAAACAAAATGAACACAAAACGATCAGCTTTAAAAAAGGACTGGTAACTGGAAAAACTGAATGAAAAAAGAATATTAACAACAAATACTTTTTCACACCCAACCCACTTCTGCAGAATCAGAATCAACATTGAGTTTACGAAAGCGAATGAGCCAATTGGAGTAAAGTGCCATGCAGATTTAAATTTTTCTCACTTGTGACAAATGCAGCTATCGATTTTTTTTTTGCATGCTAGTTAACATTCGTGTCAGTCAGCTGTTTGCTCTCACACTGACCAATAGAATCTTCCTGCCTATTCGTGGCAGCAAGCTATTGGCTCTCACTCTGGCCAGTACAAAATGGCAGCAAACTACATGAAAACTGCCGTAGAAGAATTTAAATATCTATTATTTCCACTATTGATGGAAGTTGGGAAATGCAAAGTCAATCTTGGCCTTCCCAAAACTTGGAGCATGTGCATGTAAATTTTGGTGCAAATCCGTCAAAAATGCGGCCGTGTGCATTCACACACACACACACACACACATCCTGCCTTTTTATATATATATATATATATATATATATATATATATATATATATATATATATATAAAATATTGTGTATATATATATATATATATATATATAATCGACTCTCCCGTCGAGATTCAACGTATGAGGGTCAAGCAGATCAGTTTCCAGGAAACCGACAACCCAACACCGGCACATGAGATTTGATTATAGTGGTGAAGGCCTCGTGCAGGACCATCCACACTTATATATATTTATGCAGTACATACATAATTATACATGTACATACATAAACATATATATTTTTATGCCCATATGTATACTGTATATGTACTGTATGTATTAACTTGCACAGGCACTTATACTTGCACAGAATCACTAGAAAAAAATTCACTGTTAATAATACATTCTTGAATTGCTCCTCCTTAAAAATCAAATCGCCCCCACTGTGGGGTATAAAACCACTCCACCCCATTGGGGAACCATGGAGGCTAATAGTCTAGAGGTTTAAAGCATTGGTTTGTGAATTTACCAATAAAGTGATAGTGAGTTCAATCCAGGCAGCAGGCACTTGGCCTCTGCAGAAATTAGGTGAGCAATAACCATGCAGCACTAAATAAGAACTAGACAAGATATCCATGGACCCCCCCATAGACCCCCATGGACCCCCATAAATTAAATAAAGGTTTCAGTTCAAAGGTTAGATGTCTTGACAAGCACCTGATGAAGTCCAGAGGGTATAGCAACTGAAAAAAAATGAGGACAACAGTCCTAGTATAAACAATGAAAATTGGTTATTGGTTCTGTTCTGGCGTCTTGGTTTTAGTCCCTTTCCAAACTCTGTAATGCAGATTCTGTGCACCATTTCTATAAATATTTTTATTGTAATGTAGGGAAAGTTACTGAATAGAATAATCATATGATGGTTTGGTAATGAACGATAATACTCAGGACAAGAACAACACACATAAGATTCACCAGCAGCATATAGAAGTAGTAGTCAACTGCTAGAAGTGAGTCAAGTGAATTCCACAAAGAATCCTCAACTGCAGGATATCTCCCAACCACCCCCTGCTGTCAGATGTGGCACAAGGCCGAATTTAATGTGGCATATCCGAGCCCATATACTCAGCCAAATATTCCCCATAGAGCCCGTATAAAATGGGGCCAGGTAGCTGTTTCCCGAGATGAGACTCTGCCCTTCGACATAGCCTTGTCTAGGGATCCTCTCTGCACAGAGGCAGAGAGATTGTCCAGCATAGCTAGAGACAAATCACCAACTGCAGGATATCTACCAACCACCCCATGCCATCAAATGTGGCACAAGGCTGAATGTAGGTTATCTGAGCCTGTATGCGCAGTCAAAAATTCCCTGTAGACGCCATATAAAACAAGGTTGGGCAGCTGTTTCCTGAGATGAGACTCTGCCCTTCAACATAGCCTTGTCTGGGGATCCTCTCTGCCTGGAGGCAGAGAGTTTGACCAGCAAAGCTGGAGACAAATCTCCAACTCTAGACCATGTACAGTACTCACTACTGTATTAATGGGAATGGGGGCATATCCATTATAATCTATATATCTGCTTCAACAATTTTCATGGTAATTGTTCTAATGCATTTTTGTCTTTGGTGCCTTGACATTACAAATTTAATGGCAGTACAAGATTGGCAGTTAGGTCTCATCATTTTAATGTTGAAATTGCTTGATATACCTGTAAGTTCTATACTAACAGTTTCTTCTCTCATACTTCTTGGTTGTGGAACTCCTTTCTAGACTCTTGTTTTCCATTCAACTTTAACTTCAAAAAATTAAATGCAATGTCAATTGTTAAATTATGTCTCATTCCTGTTCATGTTATTGCTCTCTCTCTTCTTAATAATGTTTATACATTTTCTCATATTCTTTCACACTCAGTAAACCCTTGCATCTTAGTGACTTTATTGCCTTGGTTGGAGGCATATGGTCATATCAAATTGAAACATCGGTTCCCATACAATCACCCAAGTTATGCAACATTATTTTATAGCTAAAATGTCTAGATGTAACCATCAGTTTTATGCTAAATGTTTCTTCAATTCTTGCTTGTGGAACTCTCTTCCAGCTTTTTGCTTTCCAGTCAACGTTGATCTTCAAAAATTTAAATGTACTGTCAATCATCATCTTCTGTCACCTTATTTCCTGTTCTTTTGTCATTCTCTCTCTTTAATAATATTTTTCTCATTCTTTCACACTTAGTAACCTCTTCCCTCTTAGTTGCACTATTGTCTTGCTTGGGATGAAATGATTCATAATAAAATGTAAATATAAGTTTGGTCAAAAAGGTAGACATAGGTCTAATTTACACTACTGTCAAAAGGGATGACATAAGAATTATACTAGAGATAATATGGTCGACATAAATCTTGTTTTCATTTGACTCAAAAAAGTAGATAATGCTCTGGTTTATACTAAAGTAAAAAAACGTGCAGCACATGCTGTGGCTTCCCTCTGTCTTTTCTCCAAATACTTTCATGGCAACTGCTCCAATGAGCTACTTTCACTGGTTCCCAAATTGAATGAATTTAAGCGTACTGCTAGGTTGGCATCTCGGTCCCACCCTTTCACTGTTGAAACGACTAAGTGTATCCATCTCTTCTACTCCAACAGCATCTTATCTTGCACTTCCCATCAGTGGAACTCCCTTCCTATCACTTGCTTCCCTGACAGCTATAATCTTCAAATATTCAAATGTAATGTCAATCGACATCTTCTGATGCCTTGACCTTGATCCCTGTCCTTCTCTTTATCCTTTTTCCAAACACTCCTCTTTACTCTTACTCTCTGTAACCTCTTGAGTGCTAGTGGCACTTCTGCCTTGCTTGGAGGGAATTGCTTAAAAAAAAAAGTCACTATGTATGGATTACCAGTGTTATCTCTGAAAACACTGTGATTACAGCTATTGATTGCTGATAATTGTCAAAGTAGTGAGAGTGAGTTACATAACCAGATAGTTTCATAGAGGCATTACATTTACTGCAGAGCTGTGTTCTAGGGGAAAATAGTCAGATTGAGCACAATCCTCTCCAGGCTGGCTTTGAATTCAAATTTTTACTTCTCCCCTTCTTTGGCTTCTTCTGAGATGGTAATCACCCTAGATTATTGTTATACTCAAGCGACGAGGTGGCCTTGCCTGCATGCGGAGAAATGTGAGAACAGAATGTGGGATTAGGGATAACAGCAAAAGCCATATTTAGCAGTTGTCTGAGAAAATGCAGTAGTAATCTGCAGCTGGTGTAACTCACTCTTGAGTGGTTTGTAACACATCTATTTATCATCTCTCAGGTGCATCTCTGTTTTTGTGCAGAGTGCACTCAGAGGCGACTCCGTCAAAGGACAGAGTCGCAACTGAGGAAAATTATACTGAGAGATGCCCAGCCCTTGAGAACAGCTGCCCGAAGCTGTGCCCTCTCATTGCACCAGAGAGAGGGATTGATGCTCACACCAAGGCCAGTGCAACCAATAGTTGTGGGGGCTGTGGGCAATTTTTGTTCCTGGTCCGGGTGTACATGCTCAGGTCCACACCTTAAAAAAGACCTTGTGTCACAACTCGTCTTATTGGAGATACAGAGTAAATACCTAGTAATTTGCAGTTCAAATTATTCTAAGCATCGCTGAATGCAACTAAATAATAGACACATTAAAAGTTATCATCTCAAGGGGAGAGTGTTCAGTCTTCTTAGCTATTTAATCTATAGCTGGAGGGAGATGGATTCCTATGTTTTCCATGCGCTTTAACATGAACTAAGCAGAATTGAGCAGGAATTGAACACTGGACACCTAATTCCCTTTTCACATCAGTATTCCTTACACTGTGCTTTTCTAAAGAAAGTAGTAATCAGCTCAGTTCTGTTTATGCCATAAGAGAAATTTTATCTAGAGCAGAATTTGAACCATAAAGTCCTGAAAATACGTCTCAGCTGTAATCAATGTAATGATGACAGAAAAATAATTTTTGAAAGATTATTATCTGAAAAACAAAATAAGCCCATCCGTTCCTGTTTGTTTATTTTTTATTTTTTTGGTTTTTATCTTCCTGTTTTGCATAAATATATTGCAAATAGACTTCCAGAAAGAAATAAAAGTGATTAAAATTCTACATTTTGAAATGTGAACATAATTCAATTTTGCGCCATTATTGTTGGAAGAAAAATTTGAATCTGCCATTTGCTTTGTCGTCAAGGTTTTGGTTTATTTTATTTTTGTCGTTTTTGTACACATGTTTTAATTGCATTTGCCTTTTCAGCATCAATCAGTCTGTTTCCTCTCGTACTGTGTGCATTTTATTTTTTTTCTTTTAATTTCCCTCATCCGTTTCCTTCACATCTTTCTTTGCTTCGGGTCAGCTCTTTTTTTTATTTTCATTATTTTTCATATCTGCTTCCTTGTTTTCATTTTTCGATCCATCTTTCTTCCTGGGATTTTTATTTATTTATTTTTATTTCATTCTTTCTTTTCTTCATTAATTCATTCTCTCTTGTATGTTTTTTTTTCTCTTTTAAAGAAAAGAGGAAAAGAACATATAAGAAAGAATGAATATATTTTTTTCCTTCTCTCCCAATAAAATCTTTTTACTCATTTCTTTCTTTTCCTTTTTCTTCTTTCATTGTAATCTGTTTTAACTCAGCTTTTCTCTTTTTTATGTAATCATTCCTTTTCATTTATTTTCTTTCTTTTTAATTCTCTCTCTCTCACTCTCTTTCACTTTTTCTCTTTTTCCTTATTCTCATTTCTTTCTTTTTTTCTGTTTCTTTCCCTTCTTTCTTTCATTGCAATTTTCTCTTTTTATTGGCTTTTCTTTACTTTGCTTCTCTCTTTTTTTTTTTTTGCAATCTCTCTTCTTTTTATTTTTTTTTTTTTCTCTCTCTCTCTCTCTTTCTGTCTGTTTTAATCTTTTTCCATTCTAATTCCTACAATCTTTATATTCTATCAACTTTCTCTCTCTCTTTCTTTCTCTCTGCTTTTCTTTTAATCTTTTTCCATTGAGGTAATCTTTTGTTTTACAATCTTTTTAGTCTTTTCTATCATTTTGTTTCTATCATTTCTTTTCTTTCTTTTTCTGCTATTTTTTTTTTTTAGTTTTTATTTTTTTTCTAATTCTTTTCTTCTATTTTCATTTTTTTTTTTTATTTTTTTTTTTTCTTTTTTTTTTAGTCTTTCTGTCTTTTTGTTTATTTTTGTTTTATTTTTTGTTTCTTCTTTCTTTTTCTTTTTCTTTCTATTTTCATTTTTTAGTTTTGCTTTTTTATTCTAATTGGTTTTTTATTTCTGTTTTTTTTTTTTTTGTCTATTTTTCTTTCTTTCATTCTTTTTTTTTTTCTTTTCCTGTCTGTTAGTTTTCATTCTTTCTTTCTGTCTTTTTTCTTTGTTTCTGTCAGTTTTCACTCTTTCTTTCTTTCTTTTTGTCTTTTTCTCTCTCCTTCTTTCACTTTTCATTGTAGAGTAGATGATAAATTGTCACCATGACTGAAAGTAACATCTTTCTGAATTCTGTCTGGAAAGTGAAAATTCAATCTGACTCTTGTGAAGAGAGATCATGGCTCGTGAAGTTTTGTTTGTCATAATTTCATCTTCACTGATTTTCATATTTATTAGAGGACGTTTAATCCCAAGAGACATTCTAAGAAAGAAGCTTTTTTTCTAATGGTGTTTTGTGCCATTTTTATTTCTGAATATTATATCCAGTTGAAGCTTTCAACTGACTTCTTTCTTTTTTGTCTTTCAGTCCTTTCTTTGTTTTGTGCCATCAAAATTTAATTGAATTCTTTAAATTTTACCTGCATTTTTGAGAAAGATTTAGAAGCAATCCAAAACCCATTCCTAAACAGGAAACAAGAGATAAACCTTTACTCCTGTACAAAAGACTAGGGAGGAAATAAATGTTTAATTTATACAAATTCTTAGATGAATTATTTCTCATTATGGATTTTGTTTACTAGTCTGAAGAATATTCAATTATGAAGCCAGAAGATGAAAAAAAACTCTCTAAAAATTAATAATGAAAATAATTTATCTGCAAATAAACATACTTTCAAATTATTTTCAACAATATGGATTTTCAAATTGTAGAAGTAAGATGATAAGATGTTTGTTCTATCAGCCCTGGAGTTGAAAGCTTCATAAAAAAATAAGAAACTCTGAAAAGTTTTGATGAAAAGAAACTAAAATTAAAATGAAAGAAAATTAATAAGTGTTGAAAATGCTTCATCTAATCAAAATTCCAGA
Source organism: Acanthosepion pharaonis (assembly GCA_903632075.3). Taxonomy (NCBI): domain Eukaryota; kingdom Metazoa; phylum Mollusca; class Cephalopoda; order Sepiida; family Sepiidae; genus Acanthosepion; species Acanthosepion pharaonis. The sequence continues at coordinate 948,772 of CAHIKZ030001868.1, forward strand.
TAATATTACTACTACTAATACTACTAGTGGAAATTTTGAAAGAAAGAAAAGACCAAAATCTGACTCTTGTGAAGAGAGATGAAATAAAGCAATTGAAATGAAGATGGCTAGTCAAAATGAATAATGTGACAAGTCCTAATGAAAATTGCAGATAATATTACTACTAATATTTGGAAATAAAGCAATTGAAATGAAGATGAAAGAAATCCTAGTCCAAAATGAATAATTTCCTTCATCTAATGAAAATCCAGATAATATTCTACTACTAATACTACTAGTGGAAATAAAGCAATGGAAATGAAGATGAAATATAGTCCAAAATGAATAATGCTTGAAATGCTTCATCTAATGAAAATTAAGATAATATTACTACTACTAATACTACTAGTGGAAATAAAAAATGATGAAAAAAATCCTAGTCCAAAATGAATAATGCTTTGACAATCTTCATCTAATGAAAACGTTTAATACTACTAGTGGAAATAAACAATTGAAATGAAGAAAGAAGAAAACCTAGTCCAAAATGAATAATTTGGGATAATATTACTACTACTAATACTACTAGTGAAATAAAGCAATTGAAATGAAGATGAAAGAAAACCTAGTCCAAAATGAATAATTGACAAGCTTCATCTAATGAAAATTGCAGATAATATTTACTAATACAGTGGATAAAGCAATTGAAATGAAGATGGTCCAAAATGAATAATGCTTTGACAATGCTTCATTAATGAAAATTGCAGATAATATTACTACTACTAATACTACTAGTGGAAATAAATCAATTGAAATGAAGATGAAAGAAATCCTAGTCCAAAATGAATAATGCTTGACAATACTTCATCTAATGAAAATTGCAGATAATATTACTAACTGACTTACTAGTTCAATTGAAATGAAGATGAAAGAAATTTCCAAAATGAATAATGCTTTGACAATGCTTCATCTAATGAAAATTGCAGATAATATTACTACTACTAACTACTAGTGGAAATAAAAGCAATTGAAAATGAAGATGAAAGCTTTAGTCCAAAATGAATAATGCTTGACAATGCTTCATCTAATGAAAATTGCAGATAAATTTAATTGAATGGAAATAAACAATTGAAATGAAGATGAAAGATAAATTGAATAAAAATACTTCATCTAATGAAAATTGCAGATAATATTACTACTACTAATACTAGTGGAAATAAAAGCAATTGAAATGAAGAGAAAGATTTAATGCTTGACAATGCTTCATCTAATGAAAAACCTACTATTACTACTAGTGGAAATAAACAGGAAAACAAAATGAATAAGATAAATCCAGATAATATTTACTACTAATACTACTAGTGGAAATAAAAAAGAAATGAAGGAGGTCCAAAATAAATGTTTAATGCTTCATCTAATGAAAATTGCAGATAATATTAAACTACTAATACTTAGTGGATGAATTGAAATTTAGTCCAAAATGAATTTGTTTCATCTAATGTCAGATAATAATATTCAATTATGAAATAAAGCAATTGAAATGAAGATGAAAAAAACTCTCCAAAATGAAAATTGACAATGCTTCATCTAATGAAAAAATAATTTATACTACTAAACTAAAAATAAACAATTTCAAATGAAAGAAATTGTCCAAAATGAATAAGCTTGACAAGCTTCATCTAATGAAAATTAATAATATTACTACTACTAAACTACTAGTGGAAATAAAGCAATTGAAATGAAGATGAATGAAATCCTAGTCCAAAATGAATAATGCTTTTGTCATCTAATGAAAATTCAGACGATATACTACTACTAATCTAGTGGAAATAAAGCAATTGAAATGAAGATGAAAGAAATCCTAGTCCAAAATGGCTTTGACAATGCTTCATCTAATGCAGATAAATTACTACTACTAATACTACTAGTGGAAATAAAAATTGAAATTTTGAATAATGCTTGACAATGCTTCATCTAATGAAAAACTAAACTATTAATAAATGAAATAAAGCAAAATGAAGATGAAAGAAATCCTAGTCCAAAATGAATAATGCTTGACAATGCTTCATCTAATGAAAATTCCAGATAATATTACTACTACTAATACTACTAGTGGAAATAAAGCAATTGAAATGAAGATGAAAGAAATCCTAGTCCAAAAATGAATAATGCTTGACAATGCTTCATCTAATGAAAATTGCAGATAATATTACTACTACTAATACTACTAGTGGAAATAAAGCAATTGAAATGAAGATGAAAGAAATCCTAGTCCAAAATGAATAAGACAATGCTTCATCTAATGAAAATTCCAGATAAATTACTACTACTAAAATGAATTGAAATGAAGATGAAAGAAATCCTAGTCCAAAATGAATAATGTTTGACAATGCATCTAATGAAAATTCCAGATAATATTACTACTACTAATACTACTAGTGGAAATAAAGCAATTGAAATGAAGATGAAAGAAATCCTAGTCCAAATGAATAATAATGCTTGACAATGCTTCATCTAATGAAAATTGCAGATAATATTACTACTACTAATACTACTAGTGGAAATAAAGCAATTGAAATGAAATGAAAGAAAAGTCCAAAATGAATAATGCTTGACAATGCTTCATCTAATCAAAATTCCAGATAATATTACTACTACTAATACTACTAGTGGAAATGCAATTGAAATGAAGATGAAAAGAAATCCTAGTCCAAAATGAATAATGCTTGACAATGCTTCATCTAATGAAAATTGATAATAACTACTACTAATACTCCTAGTGGAAATAAAGCAATTGAAATGAAGATGAAAGAAATCCTAGTCCAAAATGAAGATGAAAGAAATCCTAGTCCAAAATGAAGAATGCTTGATAATGCTTCATCAAATGAAAATTCCAGATAATATTACAAGTCTCTATCCTTTGGAGCTCTAAGCAAAGGCTGTTCCCTTTCTATCCCTATCAGACTACTCTACCATCCATTTGCACAAGCTTGTCAGGTAGAACAAACAATGTTCCCTTGTGTCCCCTTGTCTTCAATATATTTTGTCAGTGTCATGTTCACTATACCTTCTTTCCTCACAATGTCTCCTAGAAAATTCACGTTTCTATTTCTGAAGTGTCCTTTTTTATTCTGTTTTCTTTCAGTGGTCCTCATTGCTTATATAGTATTCTCAGCATTCTTCTGTAGAGCCACATTACTTCTGCTTGAACTCTCGTCTCCATCAATGATGAAATCGGTTTTAAATAGGCGTTTGTCACTCTTTTCTTTGTTTCTAATGAAACAACTAATTTTCTTTTATACTTTGTTTAGCTTTTCATTGACATCTTTTACTATTCCAATGTGCCTCTGGATTTTGGCTTCAATTCTTTTGTAACTGCTTGATTTTGGCGTGTTAATATGTGCGATGTGATTTTTTGCCAAAATCTGCACAAGATCTATAAATTACACTCACTTGGTCATGTATAAATATTGAATTGGTTGCATCAAGGCCACTTAACTGCTTCTCATCATTTGTTACATTGGGTGTGTAAAATAGAAGACAATAAGTTAAGGATTGGAGAAAACAAATACAATTTCCTAACTAAATAAAAAATCTGCCACATAGATTATTGGAAATAGATCATATATGATATAATTGATAGGGTCATTTGAGAGTCAAAAGTCCTACCAAAAAAAAAAAAAAAATGAAAATGTAAAAGAAGGATAATGCAGTGTTTTTTCATTGGCTGGTGGATTGACTAATCAGCAATTAGCAAGTTTAGATTTGAATAAAGTTTCTCTTGCTTAAATCCATCCTCCCCCATCACTGGCAAAAATTTCTTTATTTACATTATTCGGACTATTGTTCTTATCTTTGTCGCCATATTTATTACAACATTTCAGCCCTTTATTTCGCTCACTGGGGTAGACTGTTCTAGTTCTATGTGCCATGTTTAATGGATATCAGTTATCAGTTATCTCCTGGTAATTTCCCTCTGAAAGTTCTCCACTGCCTTAACCGGGTATTGAACTCACACTCTGAAGAAGGCTGGAGCATACAACAGCTGAAACATTGTAATAAATATGGCGACAAAGATGAGGACAATAGTCCAAATAATGTAAATAATGTACATAATACCTCATCTCAGAAATATAGACGGATACCAAAAATTTCTTTACTGCAAACAGTAAAAGTATACAGACCATATTCATTGTGCTATTTAATACTAAAAGAAAACCTTTCACCTGTTGACAAGATTGCTTGTTTTATTTTTAAAAAAAGACAATGCAAATTTGGTGTATTGTCATGACTATGAATTTCATACATAAAATGTCATATGGGCTGGTGTTAGAAATGTCATATGGGCTGGTGTTAGAAATGTCATATGGGCTGGTGTTATAAATACCACATCTGAGTTTCCCACTTTCATTTTTCTCAAAATGACATCAATTTATTTTTGTCTTCTCCCCCAATGTGAGAGAAGATATAAACGTTTTCAAACGTCAAGATACAAAAGACATATTTTTAATCACTTCACACCAAGCAAGGCAATAAAGCCACTAAGACATTGTTAATGAATGTGAAAGAATATAAGTAAAAGGGAGACATTATTAAGGAGTGAGAACAATACAAATAGGGGAATCAAGAAGGCGGATGATAGATGCCTGCCTTTCCAGGATGTAGCATTATAATTATTTACGTTATTTATGTTTGGACTGTTGTCCTCATTTTATTTGTTTTTATCATGAAATTCGAACCATTGCCCCATTCACCTTTTTACAGGTGTTTGTCAACTGGAATAATCTTCAGTGAATTTCAAACTGAGCCCTAAAAGATGTTTCTAAAGGATGCAATAGATAAGCTGTCTAAATTACGCAAAAATGAAAATAACACTGACATCTCATTTTAACAGATATATTTACCAAAATTACACAAAAATATGAATCCTACTTTGCCCCATTATTCTATCTATCTATCTATCTATCTATCTATCTATCTATCTATCTATCCCTGCCTGTTCATATCTATCTATCTATCTATCTATCTATCTATCTATCTATCTATCTCTGCCTGTTTATTACTATCTATCTATCTATCTATCTATCTATCTATCTATCTATCCCTGCCCTATCTATCTATCTATCTATCTATCTATCTATCTATCTATCTATCTATCTATCCCTGCCTGTTCGTATCTATCTATCCCTGCCTATTCATATCTATCTATCTATCTATCTATCTATCTATCTATCTATCCCTGCCTGTTCATATCTATCTATCCGGGGTGTCGTGGATAAGTTGTCTAAATTATGCACAAATGAAAATAACACTGACATTATTCCATAAAATCAAATGGCTTCCATGGCCTTCAGACGACTATTCATCATCATCTATCTATCTATCTAATGGAAATAACATCTATCATTATCCCTGCCTCTAAAATCACAACTGGCTTCCACCATGGCCTTCAGACGACTATCTATCTATCTATCTATCTATCTATCTATCTATCTATCTATCTATCTATCCCTGCCTCTAAAATCACAACTGGCTTCCACCATGGCCTTCAGACGACTTTGGAATCTCCTGCAACTCTTATGGACAGTCTTCTTGTTTAAGTTGGTGAATGCTGCTATAATCTGTGCCGGAGGAAAATAATAAAAACTAAACTGATTTTTTAGTGAAATAGAAAATGTTGTCAATTTCAGTTCTCTTCATTTGTAATGATTTCTTAAAAATAATAACCAGAATTCATATTTATGATCGTTATTGCAATAATTTGTTGATATAAACAGACATACAGGGTGCGATGGATAAATTGTCGTCTAAATTATGCAAAAATGAAAATAACACTGACATCTCATTTTAACAGATATATTTACCAAAATTACACAAAAATATCTTGAAATACTAATGAGTAAGTTTATTCAATAAAATCGCCATTGCCTTCAACCACAACTTTACAATAACTTCAGAATCACCTGCAACTCTTCTGGATGTTTAAGTTGGTGAATGTTGCCATGATCCTTGCGTTTAGTTCATTTTTGGAGTTACAAAGCATTTTGTTGGTCTCTCGCTCAACTGCTGCCTATGCATAATAATCAATGAGTTTGTAGCCTGGAGAGTTAGATGTCCTGACATAGGGGTGATGCGGTTGCAGGTATTTTCTGACAGCCATGACTGGGCTCTCCTGCATGTGTGGCATGGTGTAGAGTCCTTTTACCAGATATAGAGTCTTCCATCAGTCACCCACTTGTCCCAGAGCAGCACTAACTCCCTAAGACACTTGATGTAGGCTTCCATGTTGAGTCTGAGGCCCTTTAGGAAGATGAATGGAGACATAACATTGCTATCACTAGTAATCACTGCAAACACCTTCATAATCACCATTAGACTCATCCAACTCTTTCCCAATCTTCTCCACTGTTCTCAGATTCACACTCAGACACACTAAAATATTTTTACTGAAGCTTCTAGCATGAATGCCAAGCAGTAAAGCATGCCATCTCCAAATTGCAGAAGGTGTGAATTGCCCTTTTTTCTCCCGGACGGTGCCCAACTGACCCTACTATACTGTGCAGTTAACAAAATCAAAAATAAGCAACATGTAAGTGTGAAATTAAAAATATAAAATGGTGACAGTTTACCCATCACAACCTGTACAATTCTTTCATTCAATCCTTTTATATTGTTTCCATCTAGTTTACTTTGGTAATAAAATATGATGTCAATTGTGCACAGTGGTATGCATATTATTTACATTATTTGGACTATTGTCCTCATCTCTGTCGCCATATATATCACAACATTTCGGCTGTTGTACGCTCAGGCCTTCTTCAGGTGGTTGGAATGTCGAACTGAACCCTTTTTTTTGCTCACTGGGGTAGACTTTTCTAGTTCCATGTGCCATGTTTAATGGATGTCAGTTATCAGTTATATTCTGTTAATTCCCCTCTCCAAGTTCTCCACTGCCTTAACCTTCAGTATCTGTCAATATTTCTGAGAGAAGGTATTATGTACATTATTTACATTATTCAGACTTTTGTCCTCATCTTTATCGCCATATATATCACAACGTTTCGGCCATTGTATGCTCCGGCCTTCTTCAGGGTGTTGAAATGTTGAACTGAACCCTTTATTACGCTCACTGGGGTAGACTGTTCTAGTTCCACGTGCCATGTTTTTGATGAATGTCAGTTATCAGTTATCTCCTGTTAATTTCCTTCTGAAAGTTCTCCACTGCCTTAACTGGGTATTGAACTCACACTCTTTGGGTCTGGTCACTGAGTGGTATGCATGATTTTTTTTTTTTTTTACTTTCATTAAAAGTTGCAAATATCTAGCTGGCATAAATATAGCAGCTCTTAAAACCATTTATAAAAGTTTTCTTACTGAAATGAAATCTGTGTATTCAAGTGTATTATGTGGTTGTCTAAATGAAGGTTTTTATCATTCCATAATGTCCAGATTATGCCTGGAAGTGTATGCAAATGTATTATGTGGTAATCTGAATAGAATAACACTTGTATTATTCCATAATGTCCAGATGAAGCCTAGAAGTGTATTCAAGTGTATTATGTTGTCATCTAAATAGAATAAATCTTGTATTTTTTCATAATGTCCTGATAATGCCTAGAATAGTATTAAAATGTATTCAAAAATAATATAAAGCTTGTATCATTCCATAATATCCAGATAAAGCCTGGAAGTGTATTCAAGTTTATTATGGTCATCTAAATAGAATAAATCCAGATTTAATGTCCTGATAATGTGAATAGTATTCAAATTTATTATGGAGTCATTTAAATAGAATAAAAGTTGTATCATTCCATAATGTTCAAATAATGCCTGAAAAGTGTATTCAAGTTTATCATGGGGTCATCTAAATAGAATAAACTTGTATTATTTCATAATGTCCAGATAATGCCTAGAATGGTGTATTCAAATGTATTATGTTGATCATCTAAATAATATAAATGTGTATCATTCCATAATGTTCAAATAATGCCTGGAAGTGTATTCAAGTATATTATGGGGTCATCTAAATAGAATAAAGCTTGCATTATTTCATAATGTCCTGATAATGCCTAGAATAGTATTCAAATGTATTGCTTGATCATCTAAATAATATAAAGCTTGTATCATTCCATAATGTTCAAATAATGCCTGGAAGTGTATTCAAGTATATTATGTGGTCATCTAAATAGAATAAAGCTTGCATTATTTCATAATGTCCTGATAATGCCTAGAATAGTATTCAAATGTATTGCTTGATCATCTAAATAATATAAAGCTTGTATCATTCCATAATGTTCAAATAATGCCTGGAAGTGTATTCAAGTATATTATGTGGTCATCTAAATAGAATAAAGCTTGCATTATTTCATAATGTCCTGATAATGCCCAGAATAGTATTCAAATGTATTGCTTGATCATCTAAATAATATAAAGCCTGTATCATTCCATAATGTTCAAATAATGCCTGGAAGTGTATTCAAGTTTATTATGGGGTCATCTAAATAGAATAAAGCTTGCATTATTTCATAATGTCCTGATAATGCCTAGAATAGTATTCAAATGTATTGCTTGATCATCTAAATAATATAAAGCCTGTATCATTCCATAATGTTCAAATAATGCCTGGAAGTGTATTCAAGTTTATTATGGGGTCATCTAAATAGAATAAAGCTTGCATTATTTCATAATGTCCTGATAATGCCTAGAATAGTATTCAAATGTATTGCTTGATCATCTAAATAATATAAAGCTTGTATCATTCCATAATGTTCAAATAATGCCTGGAAGTGTATTCAAGTACATGATCATCTATATATATATATATGTATTTATTTAACCTAAATTTAAAGTTTGGGTTTTATAAGTAAATTGAAATATGTGATGATCGATCTTTGATCTTTTAACTTGATTCTCTTCAAACTTAGCATTAGCCATTCTTTGTAACTCTGGTCTCCATTAGATCCACCTCTAAGTCCATTAGTTTTGGTGAAGAGTTGGTACAGGGAAGGGTGTTAGCATCAACAGCTTTGAAAATATTGTACAATTCTTTCTTCACCAGGTATTGTAATTCACACCTGTGAAGGTTAATGCCTACTTTGAAAACTTTGAAGATCTGGCCTGAAGAAGGGTACCATTTAGGTTAGCCACCTGGCCTAGACGGCCATACATTATATCTTTCTCCTGGCCAAACCTAGAGGATATACAAAGTCTACTGAACCATATGATCTCAGTCCAAGAATCAATATTGTTTACTTTGGAAAAGTGTTATTGTGATATCTTATACAATTTTACAGACAGAATAAATATTCACACAGACATATAATGCTACCTACTAAGTCATAAATGTCTACTATCCAAAACAATTTATTCTATCATAACAATATCAAAATAATTACAATCACATCAAAAACAATTATGGATGATCAGAACACCAAAATACTCATAACAATAATAATTCTGAAACAGGTATATAATAAAATAAACTGTTAAAATTACTCCATTGGTGAAACATGCAGAAAATTTTAAAAGAGTATGTATGAGCACAAACAGGATCTTATACACTACAATTTATGAAATGCATTATATATATATATATATATATATATATATATATATATATATATATATATAGTAAAATATATATATATTATCAGACGTTATGAAAAGAATTTACATAAAATAGACAATACTTTTCTATATTATTTAATGAAACATGTTTAAAAATATATATATATATATATATATATATATATATATATATATATATATGTTATATATATATTATTTATATATATTTTAAAATAGACTCTCTCTCTATATATATATATATAAATATATGTATATATATATATATATATATATATATATATATATATATATATATATATATATAGTGAAGTTCGATAAAAATGACTCACCTTTAATTTTTTTGACTATAAAAATATTTTTATATAAAGTTTTTGGGGTTAAAATTTATAATATTACTAATATAAAGATCCCTGATTTTTTTTTTGACTAAAAATATTTTTTTTGTTTTGGGGTTAAAAAAAAGTTTTTTCCCGACCACCTAAGAAAAAAGTTTTTTTCACCTCAAGGTATTCTATTGATGATTATAAATTTGGATATAAATGAGATTTAGGAAAAAACTCTGTGCAAAAAAAAGTGACTCAGATATCGCATTCTAATGATTAAACTGGTAAATTTAAAGAAATTTTGAGAAAATATCGAAAACTATTTTACAATATACTCAGAACAATATTCTAGAGAATTCTAGAACAGCTTAAATTTAATCTAGAGTATTGCAGAATATTCCAGAAAGCCTCATACAGTATAAAACCAGCTTGAAATAGCCACTCAAGTCACTAACCAGATGAAAGGGTACAAACATGCATCAGAACAACTTAAGGGATCTAATATTGCCCGCTCAAAAGCAGGCAAGTCTACGAGAGAAATTGCAGAAATTGCTATAACCTCACAATCAACTGTCTCTTGAATGCACATAATGATGCCACTCCTGCACCAAGGAAGGAAACAAGGGGACGAAAGAAAAAGATTAATAGTAGAACTGGCAGGGTAGTTAAGAGAGAGGTTGCTAAGAATAGGACTATAACTAGCCAAGAAATTGCAGCCAGTCTAAGTGAAGACCAAGGTCTTGCCTCTTCAACAGTCCGTCAGAACAAGATTACAAATCTTGTTAAAACAAGGCTACAAATCTTTTACACGGAGGTTTAACCCTCTAATAAGCAAAGCCAACAAAGCCAAGAGACTTAAATGGGCTCACTATTGCAAAAATTTCACCGTAGAAGACAGGAAGAATGAAACGAAAGTTGAGCTAAATTCCAAGGATATGGTGACTCACTTTTATTGAAGAGCACTGTAAATTCAACCACAACTTTGATATAAAGAATGCCATAGTCATTAAAAGAGAAAATAACTTACTTAGAAGGAAAAATTCTTGAGAGTACCACTATTGAATCTTATGAAATTACGAATCTGGTCATTGGATTCTTCAAATATCTCCATTCCTGAAAGAATTCATTCTTTGCTAAGCAAACATAGATGAATCTAAAAATGTTTAAAAAATAAGAGAAAATGGATAAATTCATAACCTTCTATTATTTAAAATATATAATGCATAAATTAATCCTAAAATAAAAAATATTAATATTATAAAAAAACTTCATGCATTATAAAAAATAATTAACAACAACAGTTTATTAAATTTGTTTCTTAGGTATTAAATTACATCACTTATGATCTTCCATAATTTAATTTTAGTTTTCATGTGTTTTCACTTTTATATATATATATATATATATATATATATATATATATATATTACACATTGATTGAATACGACAGAGAATGTGCTGTTATTTAGTTTTTTATACAATTTCTCATGCAATCTAATAATTCTTTTTCTTTTCAGATGATAAATTATATAAAAACATTTTTTTATATAATTTTTTATATATATTTTTTCTTCTTCATAGTTTTTGTATCATTTATCATCCGAAAAGAAAAATTATTAGATTATTAAACTAAATAAAAGCACCTTGTCTGTCATATTCAATGAAATGTGCATGAATGAAGGATTGCTGCCTAAAGACACACACACACACACACATATATATATATATATATATTACATTGTTTACTTTATTCGGACTATTGTCCTCATCTTTGTCGCCATATTTATTACAATGTTTCATAGGCCGTTGTATGCTCTGGCCTTCTTCAGGTGGTTGGAATGTCAAACTGAACCCTTTATTTCACTCAACAAGGTAGACTGTTCTAGTTCTAAATGCCATGCTTTGATGGATGTCAGCAGTTATCGCCTGTTAATTTCCCTCTGAAAGTTCTCCACTGCCTTAACTGGGTATTGAACTCACAATCTTTGGGTCCTGTCACTGGATCTAACCAAAAAATAAAGGCATTGGTTTGATCTTGTGACAGGACCTAAAGAGTGTGAGTCCAATACTCGGTTAAGGCAGTGGAGAAGTTGGAGAGGAAAATTAACAGGAGATAACTGATAGCTGAAAATTAACATGGCACATTGAATCCAGAAACAGTCTACCCTAGTGAGTATCAGTTCAACGTTCCAATACTGAAGAAAAGCGCATAACGGTTGAAACATTGTAATAAATATCGCGACAAAGATGAAGACAATAGTCCGAATAATGTAAATAATGTACATAATACCTTCTCTCAGAAATATAGACAGATATATATGTCTATATAAAATTTTATTTGGGCAGCAATCCTTCTTTTATACAAGCTTCATAAATGACAACTGAGAAGGTGCATGATATGGGAGAATTATCATGTCTCAGCTTGCGTCTCAGCCTTCAGGCAGAGTGTGACTCAATTGTGGCTTCTGTTTGCAGACAGACGCACACCTGAGGAAAATAAATACTATATGTATGTCGAATGAAGATAGCTCAGTTGTAGAAAGTTTGACTGACACCAAATTGACTGGGTTTCAATCTAGGCTTGAGGCATTTGGATGTCCAGCTGCACTGAGAAGCTATTATACAGCAAAACAGTACTGTCTGAGAATGACATAATTAAGCTCTTGACAAAATAAATTTTCAATTGAGCACCACTGAGTGATAGGCTAATTCTATAACAACAGCTAGCTGCATTAATGCAAAGCTCTCCAGTAAAAAGAATTGAAGCACTCCGGCTAACTGGCATTTGTTTATATTGTAAAAACAATACCCTGGATCTAGCTGCCTCTCTTCATTGATTAAAGATAGCTCAGTTGTCTAGAAACTTTGACTGACACCAAATCGGTTGGGTTTCGACCAGGGCTTGAGGCATTTGGATGTGATACAGCAAGACAGTACTGTCTGTCAATGACATATATATATATGTTTTTTTTTTTTTAATAAAACAGAAATAAATGTTAAGAAATTAATATTCTGTGATTTTCTAGAATTTTTTATTTTTTTTATCTCTCACTTTCAATACGGACCTACCCTGAAAATTATAGACTATTCCTATTTTTGGGAAGTTGGCAAACTCAGAAAATCAGCAGGGGATGAAATACTTATTTTCCACACTGTGTGTGTGTATATATATATATATATATATATATATATATATATATATATATATATATATATATATATATATATATATATATATATATATATATATATATATATATATATAAATATGTGTGTGTGTATAAAATCTACATAAAAGCACCTTCTCTGTTGTATTCAATGAAATGTACATGAAAGAAAAATTGCTGCCTAAAACACACACACACACACACACACACACACACATATATATATATATAAATTTATATAAAAATATATAAATAAATACCCTGAAAAGCTGGCAGACTCAGAAAATCAGCAGGGGATGAAATACTTATTTTCCACACTGTATATATATATATATATATATATATATATATATATATATATATATATATATATATATATATATATATATATATATATATATATATATATATATATATATATATATATATATATATATATATATATATATATATATATATATATATATATATATATATATATATATATATATATATATATATATATATATGTTATTTATATATATATATATATATAAAATATATATATGTTTGTGCATGTGTGTGTGTATGTGTGTATGTATGATGTACATATATGCAACTGTCTTAAAGGAGTTAAGTCTTAAACGCTTCACTGCAAGTCCAGCACAATGGTGCTTTTCATTCTTAGTGTCTGAAGCACTCCATTTTTCTTTTTACCTTTGATACTCGGACAAAAAATAGAAAACAGGAAATTTCCATTTCAAATCATCAGAATTTGAAAAACAGTGGACAGTTTGCAAATGATTTATGATCTGTTCCCGTCATAGAAAAGGAAATGTCTCAAAGTGATGAGAAAACTTTGCATCAATTTTTTTTAAAATGATCGTTATCTTTTTAAAAAAAAAAGTATATGCATCAATCTTGCAATAGTTTTTTTTATTTTTTAGTGCTTTCTTTCTATTCTGCACTCTTAACAGCACAAATATGAATAAAGGATACAAGCACACATCAATACGTCTGCAGTGTAATTGACAAGGAAGGAAATTATATTAAAAAATAGATATCTCTAGCATGAAATAAACTCAATTTTTCATCGTGAATCAGACACATTGATGTACCTCTAAATAGATAGATAGATAGATAGATAGATAGATAGATAGATAGATAGATAGATAGATAGATATAAAGAGACTGACAAGGAGACAGAGAGGCACGCAAAAAGACAGACAGAGACAAACTGAAGGATAGATAGATAGATAGGTAGATATGAAATCAGCGACTGACAGACAGATAACAAACTGAGAGAAAAACCAGCATACAGTCAGATGCACAGACAGACAAAGACAGACTGATAGATAGATAGATAGATAGATAGATAGATAGATAGATAGATAGATATAAAGAGACTGAGACAGACATGTAAAAGACAGGGCGACAGACAGGCATGCAAAAAGACAGACAGATAGAGACAAACTGAAGGATAGATAGATAGATAGATAGATAGATAGATAGATAGATAGATATGAAGAGACTGGTAAAAGACTGAGAGACAAACAGATAAGGACAAACTGAGGGAACCTCCATCAACAAAGGAAAGACCACTAACAGCTACTGGAGAATCCTGTTTTCCTGAAAAATTATTTGAAAAGAAAAATTTTATAAATTTCAACCGACAATGATATAGGTTGCTTGGTCAATGAATACCAAAAGTTTCTTTGTAGGAAAACATCTAATATTACTGCAAACATTAGAAATAAGGAGAACATATACTACACTTTGTTCCTAGCCAGATAGCCAGAAAGAGAAGAAAAGACTAACTCAGGCCAAACTAGCTGCCTGGTCAATAAATGTCGAACGTTTCCTCTCAAGGAAATAGCTAATATTAACATTAGATGTACCATGACTGAGATCGACCAGCAATGTAGAAAAACATTTTGCATAACACTTCTTTTTATTTCAGTGTTTATGCTGATTCCTCTCAAAATCGTTTTTTTTTTTTTTAATTTTGTACATTTGGTTAAAAGATTACTTTGACTGCTTTACCGTTAATCTTCCATGTGAAATGTCAGCAAAAACCTCATTAAATCTCACTTTCAGTCTTGGAACTTCTGATTGACACTTGGCTAGCTGACAGAGATCTATGGCTAATGTTTTGAGAAGAAAATAAATCCCAAAAAATAACCAAAACATCCGAACGAAATATCATCCATTTTCCAAGAACACTCGCTTTACTTTTCAGTGGAGTTTGTTTCTGATTCAGCAAAGAAATACGGAAAAAGAACAATGCCAAAATAAAATAAATGACTGCGGAGGAAGCCAATGAAATTGCTAAAACAAATATAGAAATCTCAATGCTGGTGTCTGATTCATTTTCGTCAAAAAAGAAACAAAGACAAAACAATGAAGGAAACCTAACGAATAAAGAACAATCTTGAAATGTCCGATGACTGGGAATATCCAGATTTATGAAGAGCCAAGTGCGGAAAAGTAATGATAAAAATCTTCAGGGGTTGGTGGAAATTAAATGAGAGTCAGTCGGAGTAAGCAAGAAAAAGAATCCAACATATTTCTTTGAAAACAATAAGAAAAGTCATGATGAAATGTTTTAATGGCAGAGTAGAGGTTGAGTGGGGAGGAATGAGTGGGAGTGAGGGAAGAGTAGAAAAGAAAAAGAGAGGAGAGAATGATGACAGCAAGGGGTTGAGGAGAGATAGATAAGGAGGGAGAAAAAGATAGATAAAAGAGAGGGAAAGGTAGACGTTAATGAGAGGGAAAGGAAGAATGGTACAAAGATAGAGAGGGAGAGAAAGTTAGTAACAATAATGATGGGTGATAGTGGAGAGAGAGAGAGAGAGGGAGATATATGGTGGAGCAAGTGGTAAGAAGATAGGGTGTAAGAAATGAAGGAAGCAAGGAAAAAATGAGGGAATATAAAGAGAGAGAGAGAGAGAGAGAGAGAGAGAGAGAGAGAGAAAGTGAAGAATGTCAAAAAGAAGGTGAAGAGAAAAAGAGGTAGAAAGGGAGAATAAAGAGACAGGGAAGCTGAGAGAGGAAAAGGCAGAGAGATAGAGAGGAGAGATATGAAAAGAGAATGGAACAGAGGGTAAGAAAATTAAAAAGATAGAGAGAGAGAGAGAGAGAGAGAGAGAAAGATATTTAAAGGTCAAATGAATGTCAAAAAGTGAGGGGAAAAGAAATGAAAGCAAAAGGAATAGCATTTAGATGACACACAAGCAGATTTCAAAGATGAGGTGAGTCAAAAAAAGGAAAGAAATTAATAATAATAATAATAATAATAATAATAAGAAGAAGAAGAAGAAGAAGAAGAAGAAGAAGAAGAAGAAGAAGAAGTAAAGAACAGTGATCAAAAGAGAGTAACAAGAACAAAGAATGAGCAGAAGAAGAAGATGAAAATACAAAGAAAGAATTCAGGTGGAAAAATAAGAAGGAAAAAAGAAAATGAAAAAAGAACATGCAGGAAGAATACAAAAAAAAAAAAAAGAAAAATAGAAAGACTAAAAAAATATCCAAGGAAGACAAAGAGGGAAGAGTAAAAAAAAAAAGAAATGAAAGAAAGGAGGACAAGGAGAGTAGCTCATACAGAGAAGAAGCAGAAAGACTAAAAGAAAAGAAATGAGGAAAAAATGGAAAAAAGAAATAAATAATAATACTAAAAAAATGAAATAAGGGCAAGACATGATGGGAGGCTAAAAAAAGAAGAAGAAGAAGAAGAAGAAAAAGAAGAAGATAAAAGAAAGTAGACTAAAAAAGAAAGTAACAAGAACAAAGAATGAAGAGAAATGAAGAAAGATGAAAAAACAAAAGAAAGACATTCAGGAGGAAAAAAAAGAAATGAAAAAAGAAAATGAAAAAAACAGAAGAAGAATACAAAAAAAAAAAAAAAAAAAAAGAAAGACAAGAAAAATATCCAAGGAAGAGAAAGAAGGAAAGACTGAAAAAAAAAAAAAGGGAAGACAGAAAGGAGGACAAGGAGAAATGCAAAGAAAGAAAGAAGAAGAAGAAAGACTAAAAAAAAAATGAAATGCAAGAAAGAAATGGGGGTGGCTAACAGAAGAAAATGCAAGAAAGAAAAAAATGAAATGCAGGGAAGACATTATGGAGGCTAAAAAAAGAAATGCAAAAAAATGGAAAAAAGCAGAAGATAAATGTGTTAGACTAAAAAAAAATGAAATGCAGGCAAGATATGATGGGGTGGCTAACAGAAGAGAAATGCAAGAAAGATTGAAAAAAAATGAAATGCAGGGAAGACATTATGGAGGCTAAAAAAAAAAAATGCAAGAAAGAAATGGAAAAAAAAGCAGAAGATAAATGCAAGTTAGACTAAAAAAAAATGAAATGCAGGCAAGACATGATGGGGGTGGCTAACAGAGAGAAATGCAAGAAAGACTGAAAAAAATGAAATACAGGGAAGACATTATGGGAGATAAAAAAAAAAATGCAAGAAAGAAATGGAAAAAAGCAGAAGATAAATGCAAGTTAGACTAAAAAAAATGAAATGCAGGCAAGATATGATGGGGTGGCTAACAGAAGAGAAATGCAAGAAAGACTGAAAAAATGAAATGCAGGGGAAGACATTATGGGAGGCTAAAAAAAAAAAGAAATGCAAGAAAAGAAATGGAAAAAGAAGAGAAGATAAAACTGAAAAATGAAATGCAAGCAAGACTGATGGGTGGCTAAAAAAATGAAATGCAAGTTGGCAAGAAATGCAGGCAAGACATGATGGGGTGGCTAACAGAAGAGAAATGCAAGAAAGACTGAAAAAAATGAAATGCATGGAAGACATTATGGGAGGCTAAAAAAAGAAATGCAAGAAAGAAATGGAAAAAAAGCAGAAGATAAATGCAAGTTAGACTAAAAAAAAATGAAATGCAGGCAAGACATGATGGGGGTGGCTAACAGAAGAAGAGAAATGCAAGAAAGACTGAAAAAATGAAATGCAGGGGAAGACATTATGGGAGGCTAAAAAAAAAGAAATGCAAGAAAAGAAATGAAAAAAAGCAGAAGATAAATGCAAGTTAGAAAAAAAAAATGAAATGCAGGCAAGACATGATGGGGGGGGCTAACAGAAGAGAAATGCAAGAAAGACTGAAAAATGAAATGCAGGGAAGACATTATGGGAGGCTAAAAAAAAAAAGAAATGCAAGAAAAAATGGAAAAAAAGCAGAAGATAAATGCAAGTTAGACTAAAAAATGAAATGCAGGCAAGACATGATGGGGGGGCTAACAGAAGAGAAATGCAAGAAAGACTGAAAAAAAAAAATGCAGGGAAGACATGATGGGAGGCTAAAAAAAAGAAAAAAAGAAATGAAAAAAAAAGGAAGATAAACTGACTAAAAAAATGAAATGCAGGCAAGACATGATGGGGGCTAACAGAAAGAAATGCAAGAAAGACTAAAAAATGAAATGCAGGCAAGACATGATGGGGCTAAAAAAAAAATGCAAGAAAGAAATGGAAAAAAAAAGCAGAAGATAAATACAAAAACTAAAAAATGAAATGCAGGCAAGACATGATGGGGAGGCTAACAGAAGAGAAATGGAAGAAAGACTGAAAAAAAATGAAATGAAGGGAAGACATTATGGAGGCTAAAAAAAAAGATGGGCAAGAAAGAAATGGAAAAAAGCAGAAGAAGATAAAACAAGTTAGACTAAAAAAAATCAAATGCAGGCAAGACATGATGGGGGTGGCTAACAGAAGAGAAATGCAAGAAAGACTGAAAAAATGAAATGCAGGGAAGACATTATGGGAGGCTAAAAAAAAGAAATGCAAGAAAGAAATGGAAAAAAGCAGAAGATAAATGCAAGTTAGACTAAAAAAATGAAATGCAGGCAAGACATGATGGGTGAGAGGCTAACAGAAGAGAAATGCAAGAAAAGACTGAAAAAAAATGAAATGCAGGGAAGACATTGGGTGGGGGGCTAAAAAAAAAAATGCAAGGAAAATGAAAAAATGAAATGCAGGGAAAATTACAGAAGAGAAATGAAAAAGTTAGACTAAAAAAAAATGAAATGCAGGCAAGACATGATGAGAAGCTGTAAGAAGAGAAATGGAAGAAAGACTGAAAAAATGAAATGAAGGCAAGACATGATGGGGGTGGCTAACAGAAGAGAAATGCAAGTTAGACGTAAAAAATGAAATGCATGCAAGGCATGATGGGAGGCTAACAGAAGAGAAATGCAAGGAAGACTAAAAAAATGAAATGCAAGGAAGACATTATGGGAGGCTAAAAAAAGAAATGCAAGAAAAGAAATGAAAAAAAAGAAGATAAATGCAAGTTAGACTAAAAAAATGAAATGCAGGCAAGACATGATGGGGGTGGCTAACAGAAGAGAAATGCAAGAAAGACTGAAAAAATGAAATGCAGGGAAGACATTATGGGAGGCTAAAAAAAAGAAATGCAAGAAAGAAATGGAAAAAAGCAGAAGATAAATGCAAGTTAGACTAAAAAAATGAAATGCAGGCAAGACATGATGGGGGTGGCTAACAGAAGAGAAATGCAAGAAAGACTGAAAAAATGAAATGCAGGGAAGACATTATGGGAGGCTAAAAAAAAAAAGAAATGCAAGAAAGAAAATGGAAAAAAAGCAGAAGATAAATGCAAGTTAGACTAAAAAAATGAAATGCAGGCAAGACATGATGGGGTGGCTAACAGAAGAGAAAATGCAAGAAAGACTGAAAAAATGAAATGCAGGGAAGACATTATGGGAGGCTAAAAAAAAAAGAAATGCAAGAAAGAAATGGAAAAAAGCAGAAGATAAATGCAAGTTAGACTAAAAAAATGAAATGCAGGCAAGACATGATAGGGGTGGCTAACAGAAGAGAAATGCAAGAAAGACTGAAAAAATGAAATGCAGGGAAGACATTATGGGAGGCTAAAAAAAAAAAGAAATGCAAGAAAAAATGGAAAAAAAAAGCAGAAGATAAATGCAAGTTAGACTAAAAAATGAAATGCAGGCAAGACATGATGGGGTGGCTAACAGAAGAGAAATGCAAGAAAGACTGAAAAAATGAAATGCAATGAAGTGGGAGGCTAAAAAAAAAAGAAATGCAAGAAAGAAATGGAAAAAAAAAATGGATGCAAGTTAGACTAAAAAAATGAAATGCAAGATATGAGGCTAACAGAAGAAAATGCAAGAAAACTGAAAAATGAAATGCAGGAAGACATTATGGGAGGCTAAAAAAAAGAAAGCAAGAAAGAAATGGAAAAAAGCAGAAGATAAATTCAAGTTAGACTAAAAAATGAAATGGGCAAGATATGATGGGGTTGGCTAACAGAAGAGAAATGCAAGAAAGACTGAAAAAATGAAATGCAGGGAAGACATTATGGGAGGCTAAAAAAAAAAAAAGAAGAAAGAAATGGAAAAAAGCAGAAGATAAATGCAAGTTAGACTAAAAAAATGAAATGCAGGCAAGACATGATGGGGGTGGCTAACAGAAGAGAAATGCAAGAAAGACTGAAAAAATGAAATGCAGGGAAGACATTATGGGAGGCTAAAAAAAAAGAAATGCAAGAAAGAAATGGAAAAAAGCAGAAGATAAATGCAAGTTAGACTAAAAAAATGAAATGCAGGCAAGACATGATGGGTGGGGGCTAACAGAAGAGAAATGCAAGGAAGACTGAAAAAATGAAATGCAGGGAATACATTATGGGGGGCTATCAGAAGTGAAATGCAAGTTAGACTAAAAAAATGAAATGCGGGCAAGACATGATGAGAAGCTGTAAGAAGAGAAATGCAAGGAAGACTGAAAAAATGAAATGCAGGCAAGACATGATGGGTGGCTAACAGAAGATAAATGCAAGTTGGACTGAAAAAAAATGAAATGCAGGCAAGACATGATTAACAGAAGAGGCAAGAAAGACTAAAAAAAATGAAATGCAGGGAAGACATTATGGGAGGATAAAAAAAGAAATGCAAAGAAAAATGGAAAAAGCAGAAGATAAATGCAAGTTAGACTAAAAAAAATGAAATGCAGGCAAGACATGATGGGGTGGCTAACAGAAGAGAAAAATGCAAGAAAGACTGAAAAAATGAAATGCAGGGAAGACATTATGGGAGGCTAAAAAAAAAAATGCAAGAAAGAAATGGAAAAAAAAGTTAGACTAAAAAATGAAATGCAGGCAAGAATGATAAAAGAAGAAAAATGCAAGAAAGACTGAAAAAAAAAAATGCAGGGAAGACATTATGGGAGGCTAAAAAAGAAATGCAAGAAAGAAATGGAAAAAAGCAGAAGATAAATACAACTAGACTAAAAAAATGAAATGCAGGCAAGACATGATGAGGGTGGCTAACAGAAGAGAAAAAAGAAAACTGAAAAAATGAAATGCAGGGAAGACATTATGGGAGGCTAAAAAAAAGAAATGCAAGAAAGAAATGGAAAAAAGCAGAAGATAAATGCAAGTTAGACTAAAAAAATGAAATGCAGGCAAGACATGATGGGGGTGGCTAACAGAAGAGAAATGCAAGAAAGACTGAAAAAATGAAATGCAGGGAAGACATTATGGGAGGCTAAAAAAAAGAAATGCAAGAAACAAATGGAAAAAAACAGAAGAGAAATGAAAGTTAGACTGAAAAAATGAAATGCGGGCAAGACATGATGGGTGGCTAACAGAAGAGAAATGCAAGAAAGACTGAAAAAATGAAATGCAGGGAAGACATTATGGGAGGCTAAAAAAGAAATGCAAAGAAACAAACAAAAAAAATGAAAAAAAATGAAATGCGGGCAAGACATGATGAGAAGCTGTAAGAAGAGAAATGCAAGTTAGACAGAAAAAATGAAATGCCGGCAAGACATGATGGGGGTGGCTAACAGAAGATAAATGCAAGTTGGACTAAAAAATGAAATGCAGGCAAGACATGATGGGGGTGGCTAACAGAAGAGAAATGCAAGAAAGACTGAAAAAATGAAATGCAGGGAAGACATTATGGGAGGCTAAAAAAAAAGAAAAAGAAAAAGAAATGGAAAAAAGCAGAAGATAAATGCAAGTTAGACTAAAAAAATGAAATGCAAGGCAAGACATGATGGGGTGGCTAACAGAAGAGAAATGCAAGAAAGACTGAAAAAATGAAATGCAGGGAAGACATTATGGGAGGCTAAAAAAAAGAAATGCAAGAAAGAAATGGAAAAAAGCAGAAGATAAATGCAAGTTAGACTAAAAAAATGAAATGCAGGCAAGACATGATGGGTGGGTGCTAACAGAAGAGAAATGCAAGAAAGACTGAAAAAATGAAATGCAGGGAAGACATTATGGGAGGCTAAAAAAAAAGAAATGCAAGAAAGAAATGGAAAAAAGCAGAAGATAAATGCAAGTTAGACTAAAAAAATGAAATGCAGGCAAGACATGATGGGGGTGGCTAACAGAAGAGAAATGCAAGAAAGACTGAAAAAATGAAATGCAGGGAAGACATTATGGGAGGCTAAAAAATGAAAGAAATGAAAGAAAGAAGAGAAAAGAAGACAAAAAATAAATGCAAGTTAGACTAAAAAAAAAAAATGAAATGCAGGCAAGACATGATGGGGGTGGCTAACAGAAGAGAAATGCAAGAAAGACTGAAAAATGAAATGCAGGGAAGACATTATGGGAGGCTAAAAAAAAAAAATGCAAGAAAGAAATGGAAAAAGCAGAAGATAAATGCAAGTTAGACTAAAAAAAAAATGAAATGCATGCAAGGCATGATGGGAGGCTAACAGAAGAGAAATGCAAGGAAGACTAAAAAAATGAAATGCAAGGAAGACATTATGGGAGGCTAAAAAAAAGAAATGCAAGAAAGAAATGGAAAAAAGCAGAAGATAAATGCAAGTTAGACTAAAAAAATGAAATGCAGGCAAGACATGATGGGGGTGGCTAACAGAAGAGAAATGCAAGAAAGACTGAAAAAATGAAATGCAGGGAAGACATTATGGGAGGCTAAAAAAAAAGAAATGCAAAAAAGAAATGGAAAAAGCAGAAGATAAATGCAAGTTAGACTAAAAAAAATGAAATGACATGAGGCAAGAAACATGATGCAGGGACATTATGGGAGGGGAGGCTAACAAGAAAGAATGGAAAAAAAAAGATAAAGAAAGACAAAAAAATGAAATGCAGGCAAGACATGATGGGGGGGGGCTAACAGAAGAGAAATGCAAGAAAGACTGAAAAAAAAAAAAGATGGGAGGGGGAAGAAATGCAAGGAAGACTAAAAATGAAATGCAGGGAAAGACATGGGGCAGAAGATAAATGCAATGACTAAAAAAAAATGAAATGCGGGCAAGACATGATGAGAAGCTGTAAGAAGAGATATGCAAGGAAGACTGAAAAAATGAAATGCAGGCAAGACATGATGGAGGCTAAAAAAAAAATGAAAAAAAGAAAAAAAAAAACAGAAGATAAATGCAAGAGACTGAAAAAATGAAATGCAGGCAAAGACATGGGGAGGCTAAAAAGAGAAATGCAAGAAGACTAAAAATGAAATGCATTATGGGAGGCTAAAAAAAATGAAATGCAAGAAAGGCTAGAAAAAAAGAGAAATGCATGAAAAAGACTAAAAAAATGAAATGCAGGCAGGAAGACATTAACAGAAGAGAAATGCTAAAAAAAAATGAAATGCAAGACAAGCTAAAAAAAAAAATGCAAGAAAGGAAAAAGCAGAAGATAAATGCAAGTTAGACAAAAAAAAAATGAAATGCAGGCAAGGCATGATGGGGTTGGCTAACAGAAGAGAAATGCAAGAAAGACTGAAAAAATGAAATGCAGGGAAGACATTATGGGAGGCTAAAAAAAGAAATGCAAGAAAGAAATGGAAAAAAGCAGAAGATAAATGCAAGTTAGACTAAAAAAATGAAATGCAGGCAAGACATGATGGGGGTGGCTAACAGAAGAGAAATGCAAGAAAGACTGAAAAAATGAAATGCAGGGAAGACATTATGGGAGGCTAAAAAAAGAAATGCAAGAAACAAATGGAAAAAAACTGAAAAATGAAATGCAGGCAAGACATGATGAAATAAGAAGAGAAATGCAAGTTAGACAAAAAAATGAAATGCAGGCAAGACATGATGGGGTGGCTAACAGAAGAGAAAAAGAAAGACTGAAAAAAATGAAATGCAGGCAAGACATTATGGGAGGCTAACAGAAAAAAAAAACTGAAAAAGAAAGCAAGGAAGAAATGGCCAAAAAAAAAAAAAAGCAGAAGATAAGACAAGTTAGACTAAAAAAATGAAATGCAGGCAAAGACATGATGGGGGTGGCTAACAGAAGAGAAATGCAAGAAAGACTGAAAAATGAAATGCAAGGGAAGACATTATGGGAGGCTAAAAAAAAAGAAATACAAGCAAGACTAAAAAAAAATGGCAAAAAAACAGAAGATAAATGCAAGAAGACTGAAAAAAAAAATGAAATACAGGCAAGAAACACTAAAAAATGAAATGGGGCAAACATGATGAGAAAAAGAGAAAAAAGAAGACTGAAAAAAAAAATGAAATGCAGGCAAGACATGATGGGAGGCTAACAGAAGAAAAATGGAAGAAAAAACTGAAATGAAGGCAAGACATGATGGGGCAAAAAAAAACAGAAGAGAAATGCAAGTTAGACTAAAAAAAATGAAATGCATGCAAGGCATGATGGGAGGCTAACAGAAGAGAAATGGAAGACTAAAAAATGAAATGCAGGGAAGACATTATGGGAGGCTAAAAAAAGAAATGCAAGAAAGAAAAAAAAGCAGAAGATAAATGCAAGTTAGACTAAAAAAATGAAATGCAGGCAAGACATGATGGGGTGGCTAACAGAAGAAAAATGCAAGAAAGACTAAAAAAATGAAATGCAGGGAAGACATTATGGGAGGCTAAAAAAAAGAAATGCAAGAAAGAAATGGAAAAAAGCAGAAGATAAATGCAAGTTAGACTAAAAAAATGAAATGCCGGCAAGATATGATGGGGTGGAGAAGATAACAGAAGAGAAATGCAAGAAAGACTGAAAAAATGAAATGCAGGGGAAGACATTATGGGGAGGCTAAAAAAGAAATGCAAGAAAGAAATGGAAAAAAAGCAGAAGATAAATGCAAGTTAGACTAAAAAAAATGAAATGCAGGCAAGACATGAAAAGAAAACAAGAAAACTTGAAAAAAATGAAATGCAGGGAAGACATTATGGGAGGCTAAAAAAAAAAAAATGCAAGAAAAGAAAGAAATGGAAAAAAGCAGAAGATAAATGCAAGTTAGACTAAAAAAAAAAATGCAGGCAAGACATGATGGGGGTGGCTAACAGAAGAGAAATGCAAGAAAGACTGAAAAAATGAAATGCAGGGAAGACATTATGGGAGGCTAAAAAAAAAAAAGAAATGCAAGAAAGAAATGGAAAAAAAAAGCAGAAGATAAATGCAAGTTAGACTAAAAAATGAAATGCAGGCAAGACATGATGGGGGTGGCTAACAGAAAGAGAAATGCAAGAAAAGACTGAAAAAATGAAATGCAGGGAAGACATTATGGGAGGCTAAAAAAAAGAAAAAAAAGAAATGCAAAAAAAAATGGACTAAAAAAAAAAAGGAAGACATGATGGAGTGGCTAACAGAAGATAAATGCAAGTTAGACTAAAAAATGAAATGCAGGCAAGACATGATGGAATTGGCTAAAAGAAAAGAGAAATGGAAAAAAGGGAAGAAAAGACTGAAAAAATGAAATGCAGGGAAGACATTATGGGTTGGCTAAAAAAAAAAAATGCAAGAAAAAAAAATGAAAAAAAATGCAGAAAATAAATGGAAAAAAGTTAGACAAAAAATGAAATGCAGGCAAGACATGATGGGGCTAACAGAAGAGAAATACAAGAAAGACTGAAAAAAATGAAATGCAGGGAAGACATTATGGGGGAGGACTAAAAAAAAAAAAAATGAAAAAAAAGAAAGACATGGAAAAGAATAAAGAAACTGAAAAAATGAAATGCAGGCAAGACATGATGGAAAAAAATGAAATGAAGGCAAGACATGGCTAACAGAAGAGAAAATGCAACTAAGAAAAAGGCAAGACATGATGGAGGCTAAAAAATGAAATGCAGGGAAGACATTATGGGAGGCTAAAAAAAGAAATGCAAGAAAGAAATGGAAAAATGAAATAAAGACTTAACTAAAAAATGAAATGCAGAAGATAAAGAAGGGGTGCTAAAAGATGAAATGCAAGGACTGAAAAAATGAAATGCAGGGAAGAATTATGGGAGGCTAAAAAAAGAAATGCAAGAAAGAAAGGAAATGCAAGAAAAAATGAAAAAAAATGAAATGCAGGCAAGACATGATGGGAAATTTGGCTAACAGAAGAGAAATGCAAGAAAAGACTGAAAAAAAATGCAGGGAAGACATTATGGGAGGCTAAAAAAAAATGCAAGAAAGAAATGGAAAAAGCACAAACTAAAAAAAGACATGATGGGGTGGCTAACAGAAAAAAAAAAATGAAATGCAGGGAAGACAATGGAGGCTAAAAAAAAAAATGCAAGAATGAAACCCAAAAAAGCAGAAGATAAATGCAAGTTAGATAAAAAAATGAATGCAGGCAAGACATGATGGGGGTGGCTAACAGAAAGAAATGAAAAGAAAGAAAAAAAAATGAAATGCAGGGAAGACATTATGGGAGGCTAAAAAAAAAAGAAATGAAAGAAAGAAATGGAAAAAAGCAGAAGATAAATGCAAGTTAGACTAAAAAAAATGAAATGCAGGCAAGACATGATGGGGTGGCTAACAGAAGAGAAATGCAAGAAAGACTGAAAAAATGAAATGCAGGAAGACAAGCTAAAAAAGAAAATGCAATAAAGAAATGGAAAAGTTAGACTAAAAAAAATGAAAATGCAGGCAAAATGGAAAAAGAAATGCAAGAAAGAAGAAAAATGAAAAGGTTAGAAAAAAAAAATGCAAGAAAGAAATGGAAAAAAGAAGATAAATACAAGTTAGATAAAAAAGAAATGCAGCAAGAAATGGCTAACAGAAGAGCAAGAAAGACTGAAAAAAGACATGGGAAAAAAAATGAAATGCAAGAAAGGAAGAAAATTAAGTTAGACTAAAAAAATGAAATGCAGAGGCTAAAAAAAAAAAAATGCAAGAAAGAAATGGAGGCTAAAAAAAAAGCAGAAAGATAAAAGCAAGTTAGACTAAAAAAAATGAAATGCAGGCAAGACATGATGGGAGTGAAGCTAACAGAAAGAGAATGCAAGAAAGACTGAAAAAATGAAAAAAGGAAGACTGAAAAAATGAAATGGCAAAAAAATGGTGGCTAACAGAAGATAAATGGAAGTTAGACTAAAAAAATGGGAGGCTAAAAAGAAATGCAAGATGAAGCTAATGAAATGAAGACTAAAAAAATGAAATGCAAGGAAAAAAGCTAAAAAAAAATGCAAGAAAGAAATGGAAAAAAGCAGAAGATAAATGCAAGTTAGACTAAAAAAAATGAAATGCAGGCAAGACATGATGGGGCTAACAGAAGAGAAATGCAAGAAAGACTGAAAATGAAAGACTGAAAAAATGAAATGCAAGAAAGAAAGCAGAAGATAAATGCAAGTTAGACTAAAAAAAAAATGAAATGCAGGCAAGGAAAAAAAAAAAAAGAAATGCAAGAAAGAAAAAAATGAAAAAAAGCAGAAGATAAAAAAAAAGAAATGCAAGAAAGAACTAAAAAAAAAGATAAATGCAGACAAGACATGATGGGAGTGGCTAACAGAAGAGAAATGCAAGAAAGACTGAAAAAATGAAATGCAGGGAAGACATTATGGGAGGCTAAAAAAAAGAAATGCAAGAAAGAAATGGAAAAAAGCAGAAGATAAAATGCAAGTTAGACTAAAAAAATTCGAAAATGCAGGCAAAATGGCAGGCACTGAAAAAATGAAACAAGACATGAGGCAAAAAAAAGCTGTAAGAAAGAAATGCAGAAGAGGAAGACTAAAAAAAAATGAAATGCAGGCAAGACATGATGGGAGGCTAACAGAAGAGAAATGGAAGAAAGACTGAAAAAAATGAAAAAGATGATGGAAAGATGAGAAATGGAAGAAAGACTGAAAAAATGAAATGAAGGCAAGACATGATGGGGGTGGCTAACAGAAGAGAAATGCAAGTTAGACTAAAAAAATGAAATGCATGCAAGGCATGATGGGAGGCTGACAGAAGAGAAATGCAAGGAAGACTAAAAAAATGAAATGCAAGGAAGACTGAAAAAATGAAATGCAAGGAAGACATAACAGGAGGCTAGAAGGAGGAAAATGCAAGGAAATACAAAAGGACAGATAGGGAAGGGTAAAAAAGAAACAGACAGGAAGACTAAAAGAGGTGGAATGCATGAAGACTAAAAAATATAGGAATAGCAGGGAAGACAAGAAGAAAAGACAGGCAGAGAGAATAGAAGGAGTGAAAAGCAGAAAGACTAAAAGAAAGGATCGTCAGAAAAATTAAAAGTAAAGAAATGCAGTGGACATTAAAAGAACGGATAGGCAGAGGGACTCACAGGAATGAAATGCATGTATCCTAAAATACAAAACAGACCTTGGAGATATAAACAGAGTAGGCAGTCAAGAAAAGATAGGCAGATAGACTAAATGTAATCAAAAACAGAAAGAATAAAAAAGCAGAATGAGAATGGTATCAAGGAACTGAAAAACAGAGACACCAAAAAGACAAGAAAACTTAATAAAAAGAAAGGCAAGAACACGGAAAGAAAAAATACATTAACGCAAAGGCAAGAATACAAAAGAATCACTTGGCTTCTTTTGTCTTTGATGGCAAAACTGTTTATGTTAAAGAAATGATTTGATTAGGTTTATAATACCCAGAAATTCATACAAAAGGGCACATGGCGCAGTGGATAAAGGCATTGGTTAAATCCAGTGACAGAACCCAAAGAGTGTGAGTTCAATACCCAGGTAAGGCAGTGGAGAACTTTCAGAAGGAAATTAGCAGGAGATAACTGATAACTGACATCCATCAAAAGCATGGCACGTGGAACTAGAACAGTCTACCCCAGTGAGCATAATAACGGGTTCAGTTCGAAATTCCAACAACCTGAAGAATGCCGGAGCGTACAACAGCCGAAACGTTGTGATAGATATGAGGACAATAAATGATTTGATGCCGTTATGATTATAGTGCCACAATTAATATTCATAATTAAGTTGTTAATTATTTTAATAGTGATGAGACTAACAAAACCTTACCATATTTTCCAGCTTACATGGCATACTTTTTTTCCTAAAAAATACCCTGAAAAATATGTGTGCTTCTTCAAAGACAAATGTAAGGCAATGCCCAGGCTTAAGTTATCTTGGATGGTCATCTAATTGGCTTGACTGATAGGGAGGTGGATTTGTATGTTGAGCCATTACACTATAATTTTAGCTATATATATAATTCAGCCTTTTATATGATGTAACTTAGCTATTACAAGTAATTCCAAGACTATAAACCTTCCTGGAGCTGAGCCACAAGCTTAAACATGCTCCGTTTACTAGCAGCAACGGGAGCCTTTCTGCTCTTGACTAGTAGGTCATTGCCATACAAAATTGAACAATTAATTAATGTAAAAAATACATGGTGCCAGTATGTGAGGGATGCTTGTGGAATGCGTTGTTGTATAAGAATGACTTTTTTTCTTAGAAATTTCTTTCCACTATTAGGGTGTGTCTTCTAAGCTCCAGCATCTTGTAAGCTGGAAAATATGATATTTATTAATAAATATAGTAGCAGTAATAATAACAGTAACAATAAAGATTGTAATAAATTTAAAATAGCTATTATAAACGGTAATTGGTAATATTAGCTGTTTACTTTTAAAGAAACATTTGACATTCATTGACCAAACCACTAAAATGGCTTTCAGTTGAAATTTTTAAAAGTTTCCTCTTAAAACAATTTTTCAGGAAAATAGTTTTTTTTTAATTCCAGTAACTATGATCACTCTTTCTAATGGTGATGGTGGGAGAGGGATAATTCCTAACCTTTTATTTGAAGTAGTGCGGAATATCAGTGTCTTATGTTATAATATTCTTTTCGAGTTGGATGTGCTATCTATTTTAGTTGTTGTTGCTGTTAGCAGTTCACAACTGATGTGGTTTCTGTTATTTGGTACAGTTCCTTGTTTGCGATTCTGTAGCGACAGTTCACAATGTTCAAAGCGGGATGATCTTTACCACGATCCTCAGGCTTCACTCACTCAAAGCCATTTTTTACCATTCACCTCTCACCTATTAATAGGAATAGGTAGATTCATCTATCATCTGGTTCAAACATCTTGCTGGTCATTTGAACAGGAGTAGAGTTTTATCCCTTGGTTTCTGTTAAGGATTTGCTTTCTGGTTCCTTTTAGTCTACTTCAACTCAATACTTCTATCATCCTCCCACTAATCTCTAAAATTGTATTTACTATTTCTTTTTCGTTTTAGTTTTCTTTTTTTTTAAATAGGATTAAATATGTTTACCTATTGTCTGGTTCACACTCCTCACAAAAATATTTTTTTTTTTGCTTTTTACAATACAACAGAAATAATCGCATTAGCTGACTGAAAAGCTGACTATGCCTAGAGAGTCATGTATTTACATTATTTTATGGATGCATGTAATTTTCCAGTAGTCAACTGTGAACAAACGAGCACTGTTGTTGCATGTTTTATGTGTTGCAATATTTACTTTCAAATGGCAAAGTTTTTTTTGCAAGAAGTTACTCAATAAATATGTGAAATGCCAATTAATTAATTATAGGAAATGCATGAGGAATCAGTTTGCATACCACAACAACCACTGGTCAAAGGTTTACTGAAAAATGGTAAAACAAAACTTGTGAATTTCTGCAACGAATTTGTCCTTAGGTATCCATGTAATTTTTCAGCATTGAGCAAATGAGCATTGCTGTTACTACGAACAATATTCACTTTTTGAAGATTA
Organism: Acanthosepion pharaonis; assembly: GCA_903632075.3. NCBI lineage: Eukaryota > Metazoa > Mollusca > Cephalopoda > Sepiida > Sepiidae > Acanthosepion > Acanthosepion pharaonis. The sequence goes on from CAHIKZ030001868.1 coordinate 979,696, forward strand.
TTGGAAGCAGAAAAGCAAGAAATCAGGAATGAGTTCCACAGGTGAGAAAATAAACTCTTAGAATAGAACATATGGTTGCATCTCTGTAGTTCAACAGTAAAATGTTGCAAATCTAGTAGAACACAAATTTATGCAGTAAAAACACCAAGGAGGAAAACACATCAAAGCAATTGTCATGAAAATATTTACAGAAAAGACAGAGGAAGGTCACATCATGGTTGAAAATGACTGAAGATACCACTGTTAAATAAAAGTTTAGCAAACTATTAATTTTAGAGAGAAGTGTATCACTGCTCCAACTTCCTGAGGTTGATATTTGAGGTCAGTTGGAAGACAAAACAAGGAAGTCAATTTTGTTCATGAGAATGATAGATAGAGAAAGGTTTTTTGGGGGAGTTTTTCTGAACTGCTAAGCAATGTAGACATGTTGACTTTCATAGGTGGGGGAAAAAGAGATGGTTTCATAACTTTCCCAAAGTTACTTGCTCATAAGTGAATGTAATGAACACAACAGGAATTCGAATTTGGCTCTCCAATTTCTCATGTTTCCCTTTTTGGAGACTAAGCACGAGCAAAAGAAATTCAAAGTTTTGGACAAAAAAAAAACCCAGAATGATGTCAAAATTCTCAAATATTTTTCCTCCTTTAATAGTTGGACTCAGTTTAATTTGTAATGTATATAAATGTAGGTAGAAAAAAACAAATGTTGATAAGATAACATGGGTCACAAAACACTGTTTGGGACCCTAAGAAATGCTTGGGCCCCTACCTCTCTGTCAGGGAGTTTGAAGGTAGTACGCTCCACCTCTGGGTTCTGTCATAGATCATAACAGCAGTAATTGTATATTCTTACTCCTGCCTTTTCAGCTAAAGTATTCACGAGAGAGTGGTTTTCTCAAGCATTCACTCTTTTCTCTACCTACTGTCATAATAAATTGTTTTGGTCATAATATCTGGCAGTTAGACTGAAGTGCTGGGAGAATTTGAGTTATGCCTTTCTGAACACCACTAGCACTAAGTGAATAAACTTTGAAAGACTTTAAATAAGAAAAGAAAATCAAAAAATGATATGAAAAACGAAACGTGATTCATGTAAAATTCAGTAGCTCACCTTGGAGGCAAGATGAGACTTTCTGCTGCAAAAAATGCTTGCTCACATTAAATGTGTGCTGGCCATACATTAGAAGTAAATTAATATTGCATGTCATTAAATGCAAGAAAATCTAATGGACAGATCTAACTGTCAATCTAGATAGCTAGCTAGCTATCTTACGCTGTTCAGTATCTATCTATCTATCTATCTATCTATCTATCTATCTATCAGTTTCTTCATTATCTATCTATCTATCTATCTGTCTTACACTGTTCAGTATCTGTCTGTCTGTCTTACGCTGTTCATTATCTATCTATGTATCATATGCTGTTCAGTATCTATCTATCTATCAGTCTGTTCATTATCTATCTATCTATCTATCTATCTCAGTCCATTCACATCTGTCTGTCAATCTCATTCTATCTCATCTATCTGCTTATATGTCCCAATTACATTTCTTTCTATGATAAAATAAAGAGTAAATAGGAAGAGTATACATTAGAAATTAGCAAATAGGAAGCCATATATTAGAAGTAAATTAATATTGCATGTCATTAAACGCAAGAAAAACTAATGGACAGATCTATCTGTCAATCTAGCTAGCAAGATATCTTACACAATTCAGTATCTATCTATCTATCTATTTATCTATCTATCTATCTATCTATCTATCTATCTATTTTATGCTGTTCATTATCTATCTATCTCTCTTACACTGTTCAGTATTTATCTATCTGTCTGTCTTCTGCTGTTCAGTATCTATCTATCTATCTATATATATATATATATATATATATATATATCTCAGTCCATTCACATCTGTCTGTCAATCTCAGTCTATCTCATCTATCTGCTTCTATATCCCAATTACATTTCTTTCTATGATAAAATAAAGAGCAAATAGGAAGCGTATATCAAACTAACATGTTTCACTTTTATTAAAGCTTCATCAGAGAATGAGAGAAAAAAGGGAAAAAGACAGAAACGCACGTCTTTTTGTCGATTTTCTTTTAATCTCTGATGAAGCTTTAATGAAAGTGAAACATGTTAGATTGATATATGCTTCCGATTTCTTCTTTTATTTTATCATCCTGACGGATTCCGTTCCATATTTGATCTGCATTTGATCTTTAACTCATTTGGGAAATTGCATGACAGCATGGAAAAAGTTTACTTGTGACATGTTTCATCTTTCAGGACTAAATTTTATGTTGGTTGGTTTAGTCCAATGATATCCTAAAGGATGAAATGCGTCATAAGTAAACTTTTTCCACTTTGTCATATAATTTTGATCTGCATTTGATCTTTAACTCATTCCTATCTATCTACCTCAGTATGGTTATGTATGTCTGTCTGTCTGTCTATCTATCTATCTATCTATCTATCTCAGTATGGTTATATCTATCTATCTATCTATCTATCTATCTATCTATCTATCTATCTATCTATCTAAACCAGTGTGGTTCTATCTATCTATCTATCTATCTATCTAAACCAGTGTGGTTCTATCTATCTATCATCTATCTATCTATCTATCTATCTATCTATATCTAAACCAGTGTGGTTCTATCTATCTATCTATCTATCTATCTATCTATCTATCTATCTAAACCAGTCTGTTATCTATCTATCTATCTCAGTGTGGTTATATCTATCTATCTATCTATCTATCTATCTATCTATCTATCTATCTAAACCAGTCTGTTATCTATCTATCTATCTATCTATCTATCTATCTATCTATCTCAGTGTGGTTATATCTATCTATCTATCTATCTATCTATCTAAGTGTGGTTATATTTATCTAACAATATACCTATATCTATCTATCTATCTAAATATCTAAGTGTGGTTATATTTATCTAACAATATACATCTATCTATCTATCTATCTATCTATCTATCTATCTAAACCAGTCTGTTATCTATCTATCTATCTATCTATCTATCTATCTATCTATCTATCTATCTATCTATCTATCTCAGTGTGGTTATATCTATCTATCTATCTATCTATCTATCTATCTATCTATCTATCTCAATCTGTCCATATCTATCTCTCTGTCTATTGCAGCCCATTCTTATCTATCTGCCTATATATCTCAATTTCCTTTCTGTCTGTCTATCTATCTACCGTTTTTTTTGTTTTTTTTTTTTATAATCTTTTCGCCCCAAACAAAATGGAAATGCCACTAGTATGCAGTGGGCAACAGGGAGTGAAAATGAAAAACAAGACTTAAAATAGGGAGGATTGAGGAAAGGACAAAAGATGAACGGGATTCAAGAAGATAGAAAATGGTGAATGACATTGCATTTAAATTTTTCAAGATTGTAGCTATCAGGGAAGCAAGTAAACAGAAGTGAATCTATTTCAGTCTTTTCTCATCTATTCCTATATATTCTAATTTCATTTCTCTCTTTGTATATATTTATATTTGTGCTTTAAACATTAGGGTGGCTGACTATGAAAGATTGATGCTAGAACTGTGAAACCTTGCATTCATTGTTTAACTGATATCTGACAGTTCAAAGACAACTTCAAATGTAACTAGTACAGTTTCTCCTGAAAATAGATAAAATTTGGCATCATGATGTTATCAAGTTCCTGCAGAAAAATGAGTTTAGCCCCCAACGACATTCATGTTCTTGGGGGCTAAACTCTTTTTTTCTAGGGGATGAACTCTTTTTTTCTGGTGGCTAAACTACACATTGGCATACATTGTATGTCAATATGGTCATTACATTGGGGGATGACACCCCAGTTTTATGAACAGTGCAAAAGTGGGCAGCTGAATTTAGGGGGGAAAGGGATAGTCTTGAAGATAATCCAGTCTGGACATCTTCCAATTGACACCACTGAGGAGAAAATTGATCCAACTCTTTCCATATCCTCTGCACTGTCCTCAGATTGACACACTATGAAATGTTCATATTGAAGCTTCTGGTGCGAATGCCAAGCAGTACAGCATGCCCTTTTCAAATTTCTAGTGGTGTTCTTTATCTCCCAGACACTACTATTCCGTTCAGTTGACAAAATCAAAAACAATGTGCATGCAAAAATTAAAAATGGTGACAATTTACCATTGCACCCTGTTTTTGACTATTGACCTTTTTGAATCTATTGACCTTTTTAACTCTATTCTAAACTTGACCTATATCCACCAGACCTATATTTATTTTTTTTAAATAGTATAAAACTGTGTCTGTTTTCACTTTAGTCAAAAATGGATATATATCTACCTTTTCTATTATTCTAGTGTAAACTGGAGCAAAAAGACTTATGATGGTTGGCTGAATAGTTCATAATCTGACTACGAAGGAGTGATGTTTGAGCTGACATGCATTAATTTCAACTCTTCTTTCTGGCTAAACTGACATCTAACTTTTCAAAGAAAACTTCAAAAGTAATATGTTGCCATTTCTCTTGAAAATGGACTAAAATAGACACCATGGTTTTATCAAGTATCTGCAGAAAAAAAGGGTTTAGTACTCAAGGATATTTATGATGACATTGTTGATACATTAACGAATGATGCACCAGCTTTATCAACAGTGCAAAAGCAGGCAGCTGAATTTCGGAGAGGAAAGAAAAGTCTTGAAGATAACCATGTTCTGGATATCCTGTGACTACCACCACTGAAGAAAACATTGATCATGTTCACCATATGGTGACAGATGACAGGTAAATGACTATAAATCAAATAGCCAATGTTATTATTATATTCAATAAGAGAAGTGAGAATAATCTGCAACTGGATCTATAAGACTTATGAGGGTTGGCTGAATAGTCCATAGGCTAAATATGAAAGAGTGATGTTTGAGCTGACATGCATTAATTTCAACTCTTCTTTCTGGCTAAACTGACGTCTACATGAATAAAGAAAACTTCAAAAAATTTGAAAATGGACAAAAATTGGCACCATGGTTTTATCAAGTACCTGCAGAAAAAAAAGGGTTTTATCTCTCAAGGATATTTATGCTGACATGATTGCTACATTAGAGGATGATACACCAGCTTTATCAACAGCGCAAAAGTAGGCAGCTGAATTTTGGAGGGGAAACAAGAGTCTTGAAGTTGACCCAAGATCTGAACGTCTTGCAATTGCCACCACCAAAGAAAACATTGATTGTGTTCACCATATGGTGATGGATGACAGGCAACTGACTATAAATCAAATAGACAATGTTATTATTATATCCAATAAGAGAAGTGAGAATAATCTGCAAAATGAACTTGGCATGACCAAGGTTTCTGTTCAGTGGGTGTCATGTCTTCTGACACCTAACCGGGTTGATCATATCATGGGAAAATTTGATATTGTTTAAAGCAAATCGGGCTTGTTTTCTAACCCTGGATAAGTGTTGGCTTCATCCCTTTGAGCCAGAGACAAAATGACAATTCATGCATCTTTCATCAGGACAATGTTCCAACAAGTCCATGGTTTCAAAGGCTTCTGTATGTGACTATGTCTTTGAACTAGTTGATTCCATTACCTATTCTCTTGATTTGGCCTGATATGTTCATCTATCATCTGCTCACCAACATGAAAAATCACTTCTACTCGGCTGTTGTCACGTCTTTTGATGCCTTCTCAAAAGCACATCAGACTGATCACCTCATGAGGAATCTGACATTGGTTGAGGCAGATCCATCTGGTTTCCTTGAACATTTCCTAACCCAGGATAAGTGTTGGTTTCATCCCTTTGAGCCAAAGACAAAAAGACAATTCATGCAGTGGAAACATCCATTCTTACTTGTTTCAAAGAAGGCCATGGTCATTTCCTCAATGAAGAACACTATACTACTTTGCTTTTACTGAGGCAGTTATGAAAGGCTATTAAGACCAAATGGCAAAGAAAACTGATGAAAGGGGTTTTTGCTTCATCAAGACAATGTTCCAACAAGTCCATGGTTTCAATGGCTTCTGTATGTGACTATGTCTTTGAACTAGTTGATCACATTACCTATTCTCTTGATTTGGCACCATCTGTTCCCGACATGAAAAATCATTTTTTTGACCAACAGGTTGAAAGCTTCTTCACCAATGGGATCCAAGCACAGCTCTCAAGAATATTCATGTTGACATTGTAGCTACATTAGAGGAATATGCACAAGCTTTATCAACAGTGCAAAAGTAGACAGCTGAATTTCAGAGGGGAAAGAAAAGTCTTGACGATAACCATGTTCTGGACATCCTGTGACTACCACCACCGAAGAAACCATTGATTGTGTTCACCATATGGTGATGGATGACAGGCAACTGACTATTAATCAAATAGCCAATGTTATTAGTATATCCAATGAGAGAAGTAAGAATATTCTGCACAATGAACTTGGCATGACCAAGGTTTCTGATCAGTGGATTTCATGGCTTCTGACACCTGATCAAAAATGCACATGCTGATCACATCACAGGAAAATCTGATATTGTTTGAGGTGTTTAGAACATTTGCTTTCTGAGCATGAGACTAAGGTTCAAATCTTATCATATTTGATTTGTCAAGAAGGTGACTTCTTGATATTATCAGTCTGATGAAGCACTACCAGCATGCACCATCTTTGGAATGTGGCTGAAAAGCATACCACAATAGCATAAAAAAAATTGTCATAATATATAGAAAATATAGAATATAAGCAAAATGGTCATAATTTATAGAAAAAAATATGAACTTTAAACAAAATCATCATAATATATAGAAAAATATGAAATTTAAGCAAAATGGTCATAATATATAGAGAAATATGGGCATTAAATAAAATGGCCATAAATTAAATAAAATTAAAGTAAAATGGTTGTAATATATAGAAAGATATCAAAATTAAACAAAATGGTCATAATATATAGAAAAATATTAAATTTAAGCAGAATGTTCATAATATATAGAAAAATATGAAATTTAAGCAATATGGTCATAATATATAGAGAAATATGGGCATTAAATAAAATAGCCATAAATTAAATAAAATACAAAATTAAAGTAAAATGATTGTAATATATAGAAAGATATGAAAATTAAACAAAATGGTCATAATATATAGAAAAATGTTAAATTTAAGCAGAATGGTCATAATATATCGAAAGAAATTTGAACTTTAAGCAACAGGGTCATAATATATAGAAAAATATCAACATTACACAAAATTGTCATATATGGAAAATGAACGAATCATTTAAACCTACAACTGGCATCAGATGAATGATTTCTTTTTCTCTCTATTCAAATTATACTTATAAAATATAATTTTGAAAAGTGAAAATATCCCTGAAATATATTTGAAAATTAGATAGATATTAGCAATGTAGAAAGTGTAAATTCTAGACGATATAAAAAAATATATAGAAAAAATATGAACTTTAAGCAAAATATAATCTACAGTGTAACCCGTATATAAGAGACCCGGATATAAGAGAGACCTGGATATAATGTATATAAAATAGAAACCCTGGATATAAGAGAGATTTTCTCTGGTCCCAAATTAGAGCCTGTGTTAATGTATATAAAATAGACCAAAACCTGGATATATAAAGAGAGATTTTCTCTGGTCCCAAATTAGAGCCTGTGTTAATGTATATGTGTTAAAAATAGACCAAACCTGGATATAAGAGATTTTTCTCTGGTCCTAAATTAGAGCCTGTGTTAATGTATATAAAATAGACCAAACCTGGATATAAGAGAGATTTTCTCTGGTCCCAAATTAGAGCCTGTGTTAATGTATATAAAATAGACCAAACCTGGATATAAGAGAGATTTTCTCTGGTCCCAAATTAGAGCCTGTTAATGTATATAAAATAGACCAAACCTGGATATAAGAGAGATTTTCTCTGGTCCTAAATTAGAGCCTGTGTTAATGTATATAAAATAGACCAAACCTGGATATAAGAGAGATTTTCTCTGGTCCCAAATTAGAGCCTGTGTTAATGTATATAATAATAGACCAAACCTGGATATAAGAGACATTTTCTCTGGTCCCAAATTAGAGCCTGTGTTAATGTATATAAAATAGACCAAACCCGGATATAAGAGATTTTCTCTGGTCCCAAATTAGAGCCTGTGTTAATGTATATAAAATAGACCAACCCGGATATAAGAGAAACCCGGATATAAGAGAGATTTTCTCTGGTCCCAAATTAGAGCCTGTGTTAATTTATATAAAATAGACCAAACCTGGATATAAGAGAGATTTTCTCCGGTCCCAAATTAGAGCCTGTGTTAATGTATATAAAATAGACCAAACCCGGATATAAGAGAAACCCGGATATAAGAGATTTTCTCTGGTCCCAAATTAGAGCCTGTGCTAATTTATATAAAATAGACCAAACCTAGACCAATATAGAGAGATTTTCTCGGTCCCAAATTAGAGCCTGTGTTAATGTATATATAATAGACCAAACCCGGATAAAGAGAAACCCGGATATAAGAGATTTTTCTCTGGTCCCAAATTAGAGCCTGTGTTAATGTATATATAATAGACCAAACCCGGATATAAGAGTCCCAAAAACCCGGATATAAGAGATATTTTCTCTGGTCCCAAATTAGAGCCTGTGTTAATGTATATAAAATAGACCAAACCCGGATATAAGAGAACCCCGGATGATAATTTATATAAAATAGACCAAAGAGATTTTCTCCGGTCCCAAATTAGGGCCTGTGTTAATGTATATAAAATAGACCAAACCCGGATATAAGAGAACCCGGATATAAGAGATTTTCTCTGGTCCCAAATTAGAGCCTGTGTTAATGTATATAAAATAGACCAAACCCGGATATAAGAGAAACCCGGATATAAGAGAGATTTTCTCCGGTCCCAAATTAGAGCCTGTGTTAATGTAAATATAAGAGAAAAATAGACCAAATTAGAGGATATAAGAGAAACCCGGATATAAGAGAAAGATATTTTCTCCGGTCCCAAATTAGAGTCTGTGTTAATGTATATAAGAGAAACCCGGAAATAGACCAAACCTGGATATAAGAGAAACCCGGATATAAAGAGATTTTCTCTGGTCCCAAATTAGAGCCTGTGTTAATGTATATAAAATAGACCAAACCCGGATATAAGAGAAACCCGGATATAAGAGAGATTTTTCTCGGTCCCAAATTAGAGCCTGTTTTAATGTATATAAAATAGACCAAACCCGGATATAAGAGAAACCCGGATATAAGAGAGATTTTCTCCGGTCCCAAATTAGAGCCTGTGTTAATGTATATAAAATAGACCAAACCCGGATATAAGAGAAACCCGGATATAAGAGAGATTTTCTCTGGTCCCAAATTAGAGCCTGTGTTAATGTATATAAAATAGACCAAACCCGGATATAAAAGAAACCCGGATATAAGAGAGATTTTCTCTGGTCCCAAATTAGAGCCTGTGTTAATGTATATAAAATAGACCAAACCCGGATATAAGAGAAACCCGGATATAAGAGAGATTTTCTCCGGTCCCAAATTAGAGCCTGTGTTAATGTATATAAAATAGACCAAACCCGGATATAAGAGAAACCCGGATATAAGAGAGATTTTCTCCGGTCCCAAATTAGAGCCCGTGTTAATGTATATAAAATAGACCAAACCCGGATATAAGAGAAAACCAGATATAAGAGAAACCCGGATATAAGAGAAACCCGGATATAAGAGACCGACAATTCTCTTATGCACTGTATAATTTTCAAGTTTTCATCTAAAATCAAGGAAATGCAAACTTCAAGCAAAATAGTCAAAATATATTTTCTCCGTATCTAATCTATGACTATAGACTCAGTTAGAAATTGAAACTTTCACAGAAATATATTGAAGATTCTCAAATTTTCATTAGAAATCAAGAAATAAACAAAGTTTTAGAAAAAAAGGTCACAATATGTGGGTAAAAATCAGGTGTCAGACTAAACTGGCACAAAGAAAACCCATGTTACTTACTGATATTATGTGAATTGATACAATGCTTAATTAAGGTGTTATTCAAATCATTGATATTTTCATATCACTGTGTATGAACGTTCTTAAAAGGATATTAATTAAAATTTGTAGATAAGTACATTTAATGAAATATATATCAGAGTGAATTCATTGCTCAGATAGTGATTTCTATTTTTTGCATGTAGAAGCTGCGGAGAGACATGATCACCTAGGTCCTGAAAAAATACAAGGCAAATTTATCTGTACAGTTTGTTTTGACTTCACCTACCCCCCATATTTCTTTTTACATTTGCCACTAGTTTCATTAGGATCCATTCATGCCAAAATTCTATACATTTCTCTTCCAGGTGACAATGATCCAGTTCTGCGGAACAAACTATCCGTTCTAAGAGATTTTACTCTGTTCAATGCAATCTCGAAAATAGATAGGGCATGCCTGTCTTAAGAACAAAAGTTCAAAACCAGGACCTCGCCTGGGATAGAGCATCAGCCACATTCTGTGGAGAGAAATAGACAGGTTAGTAGAAGAAAATGTTGGGTAGGAGCACTGACCATACCAGTTTTTATGGTGAGAACGTCTTGCATGTTTTGAAAATAATGATGCATTTCACTCAGATTGGTATTGCCGCAAGAGAGATTTGTCCTCTTTGCTAATACAAAAGTCAAACATTTACTTAGTGTATCATTGGTCATGTCAGATAGATAAATAAGAAAACATACTGATTGATAGATAAAGTGATATGAATAGACTGAAATATAAGTAAAACTAGACTGAGCTAGGTAGAGTTAATAATATACAATAAATATTATTGTTATTATTATTGTTATCATTATTATTATATATATATTATATATGTATATATTATATATATATATATATATTATTATTATTATTTTTTGTCTTTCTTTCATCAGTTGACTATATCAAGACCTACATGCACCCATGTATGCATACTAGCTTAAAAGCTGCCCAGCCACTGGATTTGGCAATTAATATTGATTATTCTCAGATTTATTTCCAACTTATAAAATTTGTTATTGTACAAAAAATTATTGCAAAAAATAATATAAATAATCGCCGAAAAAAAAAAAAGTAAAATAATCACAGAAAACACTCTGTAACATGAGCTACTGAAAGTTAGAGAGTTGTGTCCCTTTAATTGAAAAAGTGACACAGTGACACACTGACATTTGCATTTATGACATAGATATTTATAAATGTTCTTAGACTCTGCTCAGTTTCTTTTATCCTAACATAAACAAAGCAATTTCTAAAGAAGTGATGGATCTTTATTTATTAATCCAGCAGATTTAATTGCTTAATCCTTATTATTTTAAGTGGATACACATGTAATAGTAAAAAGACCTCCCTCGTCATCCAAGATGTCCAACACAGCAGCTGATCAATGGAGATCACTTTGATCTCGGATCTATATTATGTTGTGATTTAAATTTGATCATAAGGAGGCCAAGACCAAATTGTTGCAGGTATTGCCATGTTAGGCAAGTTCAAGCAGGGCAAAGAAGTACAGAAAAAAACAACACTTGAAAAAAGTAATCATTGTTTTTATATCAGTTCTTTTACAATAATTGGCTATATCAGAGTATATATATATATATATATATATATATATATATATATATATATATATATATATATAAACAAAATGGACATCATGCTATACCTTAGGTACCTTTCGACCAACACTTTTTCAAACAAAGACACACTCAATATAATAAATGAGGAGGGGAAGTTGGAATGCGATTAAAAGATAAATTTTAAGTACACACAATTAAAATTGAATGGGGCATGAAAATTGCAAGTTCCGCAAGAGTATTTTGTTTAAATCTATGTTTCATTTCTGTGGATACAAATCAGTTTTGTATATATATATATATATATATATATATATATATATATATATATATATATATATATATATATATATATAGTTATATTAGCTGTTTCCTTATAAGGAAACATTTGACATTCATTGACTTAGCAGCTGGTGCTACTGGTGGCTGAAATTTTTTAAAAATTTCTCTTAAAACAATTTTTGAAGAAAATAATTTTTTCAAAATCCAGTAGCTGTTATTGCTCTTTTCTTCCTTACCTTTTGCTTGAAGTAGTGTCGAATGTCACATCTTCATTATGCCATTATTTCTTTTTAAGTTGCATGTGATATCCATTTTAGTTGTTGCTGCTGTTGAATGTCCTCAAGTGATGTGGTTTCTCTTCTATGCGTTTAATTATGTATCACTAATCCACAATGTTGAAAGGACAGTCTTTACCAAGACCCAAAGGCTTCACTGACTCACAGAAGTTATATACAGCGGACAGTTTAGATATGTCTTAAGAGGTTTGGCACCATGGACAACATCCATATGAAAATCTGATGAGACTATGTAATAATATGACTTGAGTAAAAACATGGATGCATGGGTGGTGTAATGAATCATTGCTTGGAATTGTTAACTGGAAAGCCTAGTTCTAATCCAATTTATTATATTCACTTACACACAAATACACTTGGGAAAATTATGAGTCCATCTCTTTTCCCTCCAGTTATTGGTTAATTATTAGGTTGGTGCAAAAATAATGACGTAATAATGTCGTTTTTTGACGTATTTTTTAACGTCAAAAAACGACATTATTACGTCATTATTTTTGCACCAAACTAATAGTAAGACTTGTACACCTAAATCATTATTATCTCAAAAACAAAAATTCTTGCACTCTAAAAAACATTTTCTGGTTTTACATAACCTGCAAAGGTTTGATAAGCTGTAGAAAATGAATGAATAAATCAAAGCACATTCAGTAATCACTTACATCTTAGTGGCATTATTGTTTTGCTTGGGGTGAAATAATTAAAAAAAAAACAAAAAAACATGCAGATTAAGCTGGTATTTGAACTCAATCTGCCGATTCCAATTTACACATTAATAACCATTGTGCTTTAGTTTTTCTAATGATCTTTAAGTAAAACACAACATTTCATGAATACTTTGTGTTCCTCACATGCAAATTTATTTTAAAAACCAGATTACTTCCTTTAGATCAGTAAATCCGTGGTATAGTTATCTGAAATGTTCACTATATATTAAGGATTAATGGAGAAAATTGGATTTTGAGGACTGACAAGGCAAGAGATTATAGTAAAAAAAATTATATCTGTGCATTAGATATTTTGTTGAATTTCATGTATAAAGTAATGATAAATATGAAAATTAAATTTTGAAAACACAATTATTGTTGATGAGAAGTCTGAATACAAGGTAAAGTTTTCTTTTATTTATGTTTGTATTTTCGAGTTAACAATTCCAAGCAATGATTCTTTACACCACCCATGAATCCAAGCTTAGAGCATCTGATATTCCCAAGTGGTCACTTATCTAAGAACTGACTAGGTTTGACATTGCTTAACTTTGTTAACCAGTTAAGCAACTAATATTCCCAAGTATCCACACATCTAAGTCCTGACCAGGTTTGAAGTTGATTAACTTTCATAACCAGTGTTTGAGCACCTGATATTCTCAAATGGTCACCCATCTAAGTACTGACCAGGTTCAATGTTGCTTAACTTTCGTACCCAGTGTTTGGGCAACTGATATTCCCAAGTACTGACCAGTCTTGAAGTTGCTTAACTTTGCTATCCAGTATTTGAGCACATGATATTCCCATGTGGTCACCCATCTAAGTACTGACCAGGTTCGATGTTGCTTACCTTTGGTAACCAGTGTTTGAGCCCCTGATATTCCCATGTGGTCACCCATCTAAGTACTGACCAGGTTTGATGTTGCTTACCTTTGGTAACCAGTGTTTGAGCCCCTGATATTCCCATGTGGTCACCCATCTAAGTACTGACCAGGTTCGATGTTGCTTACCTTTGGTAACCAGTGTTTGAGCCCCTGATATTCCCATGTGGTCACCCATCTAAGTACTGACCAGGTTTGATGTTGCTTACCTTTGGTAACCAGTGTTTGAGCACCTGATATTCCCAAGTGGTCACCCATCTAACTACTGACCAGGCTTGATTCTGCTTAACTTTGGAAACCAGTGTTTGGGCACATGATATTCCCAAGTGGTCACCCATCTAAGTTCTGACCAGGCTTGACGTCACATTAACTTTGGTAACCAGTGTTAGGACACCTTATATTCCCAAGTGGTCTCCCATCTAAGTACTGACCAGGCTCAATGTTGCTTAATTTTGGTGATCATATAGTAGCCAGTGTTTTAATGATATATGGCTGTAAGCTTGGGTGTGAGAGAATATAAAAAGAAATAATCACTATTAAGGAGAGAGAACAATGAAAGAAGAGGGATTAAAAAGACAGAAGATAACGATTGACATTGCATTTAAATTTTTTGAAGATCAAAGTTGACTGGAAAGCATGAAGCCAGAAGAAAGTTTCACAAGAAAGACATGTGAGAAAAGAAATAGTTAGCATAGAACTTACGGTTACATCTGGCCATTTTGACTGTAAAATGATGAGACCTTGTCATTAATCTAGTACTACACTTAAATTTAAAAAGACTAGGTGTCGCAGAGAAAAGTTTATAAGAACAATTTCCATGAAAATATTTATAGAAAGAGCATAGAGAAGTTATGCTATGGTGGTGCAAAATTGACAGTCATTTAACTGTAATTAAACGAGATATGTATGGTGAAAGAAGGTTATGTTACAGCAGTGAAAAAGAGACTGAAGCTGAGATGACAGGTTAGGACAAATATCATTGCAGATTCGTTAAATTTTATCAAGAAAATGTAGCAGAAGCATCAGACCAGATGAGGCAGCAATATTCAATGCATGGCTGAATGGTAGACTTATAAAGGGTGTTCCAATAACTTGGACTGATTTTAAATGTAAATTAATTTTAAGCATTTTTCCTTTTAGATTTGGTGGACATTTGGGCAATATTATTTTTCACGCATAATTGCCATGACTTAAATAACCTGATCCAATAGATAAATAAATAATTTTTTACCATTAACAGTGATTTATTTACTGCTGACTTTGATCCGTCTTAATGAAACAGCCTTATATATAATCCATCTTAATGAATCACCCTTTAGAAATGTAAGATTCTGTCAGAAAAATTATCTAACACAAGACAGCAAACCAAATTCTTTTGTAGGAGACCTATCAATTGATTCAATAAAATCTTTCCACTTCATGTCAGTAGAAGATGTTAGTCTGACGGAGGCATAATAATTCACTCACCTGGAGGTTAGCATCAGCCATGCTGATGGAAGGCAAAATGTGTTCTCTCAGACGATTAAACACATGCCCTTGAGAAAGGTATGAATACATCTCTTCTCTACCCCTACAGCAAGTCTACAGAAAGGACAACTCTGAATTCAAAACTGTGGAAAAGACAACGTGTAAACATTCCATGGCAATTTAAAGATAATAACTAAAAAGGAGTCTGTAGAGAGCCATGATCGTCCTGAAGGGAAATGGCATTAGAGCACGACAGAGAAAAGGTAAGTGAAATGGGGAGTGTCTATAGAAGAGGTCTAGAGAATATTTACAGGTTTGTCTAATCGAAAACAGCATATTTCAGAAATGTTATCCTGGATGTTTTAACTTGCAATATCGATAAGTAATTGGGCACTTAAATGGCAGATTAAAGAATAAATGACTTTCAAAGTCTTATGGTCCAGGTTAGGACCAAGGAAGAACAACACGAACACAAGAGTAGAAATAACGAAGGTATATTACACGAAATAATAATACAAGATGTGGAAGGTGTTAGTATGACAGTCAGTCTGGTTTGGAGTGAACTACTATCGGCTCGACTCGATTCGGTATATAGCCACCCCCACCACAAGGGTTGCATGTGGCACAAAGCCTAGTTTAACGTGGGTTTCCCGAGCCCGTAGGCTCGGCCAAAAAATGCCCCTAGAACCCGTATAAACGGGATCGGGTTGGTCAACCTCCCCGAACGAAACTCTGCCCTTCGGCGGAGCCTCGTCCGGGTTCTTCTCTGCTCAGAGGCAGGGAGTTCGACCGTCAAGTCGAGAAGCTCGGCTTGATTCGTTATCTAGCCCCCCACGAGGGTTGCATGTGGCACAAGGCCGAGTTTTTACGTGGGTTTCCCGAGCCCGTAGGCTCGGCCAAAAGATGCCCGTATAACCCGTATAAACGAGATCGGGTTGGTCATTTCTCCCCGAACGAGATTCTGCCCTTCGGCGGAACCTCGTCCGGGTTCCTTTCTGCTCCGAGGCAGAAAGTGCGACCGTCAAGCCGAGAAGCTCGGCTCGATTCGTCCCTCTCTTGAGAGGCGTAGTATACATAGTGTTAGGAAGAGTTCATTCTGTAGTTATAGGTAAGGACCCATGGCAGAAAGGGTAAAGATTAGGGAGAATGGAGGAAAAGGGAAATATATATATATATATAAGATGCTGACTATGCTCACTTCCGAAAATCCAATCAAATGACCATCAGGTTGTTTCAAGACCTCCCTGGTCTGATCAAAAACTTTCTGGCACATTTTTCAACTTCAACTTATTTAAGATGCAACCTTGATGAAGTGTTCATTCTTGAGCAGGAGACAATGTGCAGGTACATGTTATACCATTAGCGATAAATCAGTGAAAGGAATCTGGTGTAGCATATAAAACATGAAGCCAATGTCGTTTCTTCTCATAAGGAAAGATTGATTTCTCAATTGGTTTGTTTTTTGCGGGTTATCAACACTTTACCTATTATTTAAAATCTAAAACATATCTTCGTATTCTAAGAATAATTTTTTGGTTTGCAAGTAGATATTGCATTGACAATTTTTAAAACAATGACGTCTCCAAATAAAAAGAAATACTATTTAACCCATGGCTGGGGGAAGAGATGGATTAATGCCATTCCTAAGAGCATTTGTGTGTAAGTGGATGTAGTGAACTTGACGGCAATTCAAATTCAGTTCACTGATTTCACATTCCGAGCCACTATCCATTATACCGCCTGTACTTCCACAAGATATTCCCATTCCCAAATCCTCTGTTTGAACCTGAAATGCTGATTCCTTTTTGAAAACGCTTAACAAAGTAAAGCTCAATTGCCCTACATAAGATACACATTTTTCATAGTGACATTTCGAAGAACAAACATCAGGAACATGGTAATGAAAATGGCGAAAGTAAAAATAGCCATAAGAGAGAATGAGGCAAGCAAAGAACAAACATCAGGAACATGGTAATGAAAATAGCGGATGTAAAAACAGCCCTAATAAAAAATGAGGCAAGCAAAGAACAAACATCAGGAACATGGTAATGAAAATGGCGGATGTAAAAATAACCATAATAGAAAATGAGGTAAGCAAAGAACAAACATCAGGAACATGGTAATGAAAATGGCAGATGTAAAAATAGACATGATAGAAAATTAAGCAAGCAAAGAACAAACATCAGGAACATGGTAACGAAAATGGCGGATGTAAAAATAACCATAATAGAAAATGAGGCAAGCAAGGAACAAACATCAGGAACATGGCAATGAAAATGGCGGATGTAAAAATAACCATAATAGAAAATGAGGCAAGCAAAGAACAAACATCAGGAACATGGTAATGAAAATGGCGGATGTAAAAACAGCCATAATAGAAAATTAAGCAAGCAAAGAACAAACATCAGGAACATGGTAACGAAAATGGCGGATGTAAAAATAACCATAATAGAAAATGAGGTAAGCAAAGAACAAACATCAGGAACATGGTAATGAAAATGGCAGATGTAAAAATAGACATGATAGAAAATGAGGCAAGCAAAGAACAAACATCAGGAACATGGTAATGAAAATGGCGGATGTAAAAATAACCATAACAGAAAATGAGGCAAGCAAGGAACAAACATCAGGAACATGGTAATGAAAATGGCGGATGTAAAAACAGCCATAATAGAAAATTAAGCAAGCAAAGAACAAACATCAGGAACATGGTAATGAAAATGGCGGATGTAAAAATAACCATAATAGAAAATGAGGTAAGCAAAGAACAAACATCAGGAACATGGTAATGAAAATGGCAGATGTAAAAAATAGACATGATAGAAAATTAAGCAAGCAAAGAAACATCAAACATAATGAAAATGGCGGGAACATGAAAATGAAAATGGAAACAAACATCAGGATGAAAAAATAAAAAAAGCCATAATAGAAAAATGAGGCAAGCAAAGAACAAACATCAGGAACATGGTAATGAAAATGGCGGATGTAAAAACAGCCATAATAGAAAATTAAGCAAGCAAAGAACAAACATCAGGAACATGGTAATGAAAATGGCAGATGTAAAAATAGACATGATAGAAAATGAGGCAAGCAAAGAACAAACATCAGGAACATAGTAATGAAAATGGCGGATGTAAAAACCGCCATAATAGAAAATGAGGCAAGCAAAGAACAAACATCAGGAACATGGTAATGAAAATGGCGGATGTAAAGAAAATGTCTTCAATATTCAGACTGCGAGATGAAAATAAATAAATATAATGTTTACTATATAAATGGAGTGTCTACTCAAATATAGGTATTCACTAAAAATAATAAAATAAATATTAAAGTAATAAAAATAAAAAATAATAAATAGATAATAAAAATAAATATATTTATTGAAGGCCTGAGGAAAAGTAGTGGAACTGTTGCTCTGGTAACAGCGCTAAATTGAAGCAGCTTGACACATATTGACCTTTAACACTGTCAGGCTTATATAATAATTTATAATGGTCTTGCTCATTGCTCTTCCATTGTTTATAGCCGTTCTTGTAAAGAAAGTCTCACCACACCACATAGTTTGCATCAGTGATCATGGTTTGTGCAGCAGTTTTGGCTAAGTACAACATTCTTCAGTTTTGACAACTATCATATTCGCCAGATATTACCCACTTGCGTATTTTTCCTCTTGGAAAATCAAATCCCACTTGAAAGGAACAAGATGTCAAGAAACTCTACCATACACACTCGCGGATGGGTCACCCCACTGTATAGGTCAGACCCCTATTTTATGGCTTAATAATTGATGATTTACTGTTGACTCGCACATAGGTCGGACTATAATCTGGGAAGTTAGACAGCCCTTTTTAAACATAAGAATTATCAAATATCTACCTTTATTTCGAAACTTACAATTATTAATAAACTTTTGCAGTTAAAATACAAAATAGTGCAAAACATTTTGGGTACTAGATTCATGCGCCTTGTTGTTTGTAAATAACATTTAAGAACTCCTTTCAATGTTACAGGAAACAACGATTAAAAAAATGATCTCATAAAGAATATATTTCATTTCTTTAAGACATATTTTCTAACATTTTTTGACAGAATAATATATATATATATATATATATATATATATATATATATATATATATTTCCATCAAGACATTCATTTCTGTAGTTCACTGCTACCAGCAAGCAGAAATATTTCTTCTTCCGATGATGGCCATTTCGGTCGAAAACTAGTCGAGGAATCTAAATGGAATAATAAAAAAAACGAAAGAGTATTAATCTACAACCCAGTGTGTCTAAAGATTTTAATTTTTATCTTCTTATTGTTCAATATATATATATATATATATATATATATATATATATATATATATATATATATCAGAATGAATCATGGGACTATTTTTTCTCTGTCAATAAACGTCTACACGTGGTTCCTTAACTTATGTATGCGTGTTCAGGGTTTCTACATCAGTCTCATGCGACGACTCACCTGAAGGGTGACAGATGGATCAATGAATATTTTGTCACCTTATTGTTATAAAATAATATGACATATCTCGGCTGATTTACAGGCAAATACTCAAGAGCAAGAGCCGGATGTGAACGGGACAAAACCCCGTCACAAAATGACCATTACGTTCAATTAAAAATGTTCCTGACACACGAGTCCCGGTCGAAAAATAAAATAATAATTAAAGTGTTCTATTTATCGTCCAATAAAAATGCTTCCCTCCTAATTATACTCGCTTCGTTTTTCGAGCCTGTTAAGCCATAAAAAAACGCTATAAAAGGAGTCACACGGAAGTTCAACAGGCAGTGAACAGAGTAGAGACCTGTCACGGTCAGATACTGACAGCAGGGGAGCGTCAACCACCGTCAACATGTGTGAACTACTATGAGAGATCGACCTAGATCCGAAGCTGGCTTATGAACTTTACCACACCAAGGTAGCTGTCCCAAACCCACACGTTCCTGTTGAAATAAACCACGTAAATCTATTTCTGCTGTTGTCGTATTTCTTTCTTGCAACCGTACGCTTGTCTATAACATTATTTATTTATTGTGATGTATACGTGAATCTAGCAGTCTGAGGTACGTTTAAAGCAGAGAGTCAGTATATATATATATGATAGATAAATTGTTTCTATACAGAGAAAAACCACAGCTTTAGTGTTTATGGGTATCATTTCCGATTTCTCAGAAATCATGATGGCAAGATAGTTTTGTTTTACGCTGATGTCGAGCGGATAGGTCGCAGGCCTAATAGTTTGTTAAAATTTTTGGTAAAAAAAAGTGCGACCTATCCATAAGTATATATGGTAAGTGAATGCTCGCTTTTCCCCCAAAAGAACTTCAAGGAAAGTTTCTTGGAAGTGCTCATTTTTTTTTACAGTAAAGTTCACTTAAGGTAGAGGGTTACATTAGGAGGCCATTGGTCTGTATAGGAATGGAAGTTAGTGGTTAACCCTAGCTTTAAACAAGTTAAACTTGTAGCGATCAGGAAAACATCCTACTGGGAGTCGGCTCCGCAGGCAGAGGTTCGTAGGAAGAAGTTGCTTGAGAAGAACTTCTCACCAATGAGAACGTGAGTGGTTTGATACTCTGTACATGTCATGGCGTATTCTTGCTGAGATGGTTTGAATTGGCGAGACCAGGGAATGTAGTTTGAACACTTTACAATGAAAGTAGCTATAAAGCAGTAAGAGGCTTACCACATCCTGCCCGCGGGAGAGAGGTTGAAGGGTGGAGAATAATTTGTCATCCATAAGGTTTCAGGAATGCTTTTGGACTCTTTCAAGGCTGAAGAGTGAGGTCGGAGCAGCGCCCGCCCAAATATGACAACAGTACTCCATTTTTGGCCTGATCTAGTTCTTGTAAGTGTAAGGCTGTTTTTCTGTTTGTACAGTGTAACCCGGATATAAGAGACCCGGATATAAGAGAAACCCGGATATAAGAGAGATTTTCTCTGGTCCCAAATTAGAGCCCATACTTACCTAAACAAAACAGACCAAACCCGGATATAAGAGAAACCCGGATATAAGAGACTTCTCCCGTCCCGACAACTCTCTTACATCCGGGTTACACTGTATGATATTTTAAGCGTTCAACTTCATTCATTGTTTACGATCAAAGTCCATTTTGTTTGAGGTACAAAATTATTATGTAATTCTAACGGAATACAATCTTATTTAATAGACATAACTTGTCAGGTCCTAGAAGAAAAAGTTTTTTCTGGGTCACCCTGTTTACTATGCTTAATTCCCTCTTTCCTTTCTCCCTTTTTCTTTCTCCCCCAAAAATCTTATATTGAAATTTTCGTCTTTCTTCCACTTTTTTCTTTCTCCCTTTTAACATTAAAACTTTTTCCTTTTTATCTTTTCTCTTCTTTTCCGTTTCTTTGTGTCTAAAAAAATTGAACTCTATTTATTAATGAAAAACTGGTCTGGAGAGATGAACGTGAAGTCCATGAAATAAATTTATTACCTGACCTGATGGTTTTTTAAGAATTCTGTATGCATTATTACTTTACACACACACACACACACACACACACACATATATATATATATATATATATATATATTAAAGAAAAACAGCGCACTTTAAGGCTCCATTGTAATAATTTATTTCACCAGAGCCCTTTTAAGGGAGGCTGGATCTTCAGATAACACTTCCAAAAAATGAAACGAAAGATGAAATGAAAATTTACACTTTTGACGGGTAGTATTAAGTTTATGTAATTTATCAGAGAGGGTAAAGAGGAGTGGTGTGAGAGACATGGTCGAGTTTAGAGAGGGTTTACTTTTATATTTCTTTCTATCATACTTAGTATTGGTACGGATTACCAAGTTTTTCATAACTTAAATATATATATATATATATATATATATATCTCTGTGTAAAATAATAATGAGTACAGAATATATATATATATATATATATATATATATATATATATATATATAGAGATAGATAGATAGATAGATAGATAGATAGATATATCATTGATATTTCATAACACCAAAATCCACATCAAAGTGTAACACTCTAATGCAAATCCCAAGAGTAACTCAAATTAGATGGTTATTATCAGGTTGGTGTATAAACGTAAAATGAGGAGGTAAGAAATACATATGATGACGATATGTAGGAAAAGCAAAGGTCAGGATTAGGTTTGATATTTTTATTTTATTTCCTATAAATTATCCTGACTGAGAAATATCCTCTTGGGAGTCAGTTCCACAAAGGAGCGGTTTTTGTGAAAAACTTAATAGAACTTACTCCTTACTAATGGAATACGAAGGGAATGATTTGTTCCAGGTTACATGGCATTGTGGATCCTAGTATATATATATATATATGTGTGTGTGTGTGTGTGTGTGTGTGTGTGTGTGTGTGTGTGTGTGTGTGTGTGTGTGTGTGTGTGTGTGTGTAATTGTATATTGTATCATCCACAGTTCATCAGTGAGGCTAGACATCCAATTGCCTAGAGCCAAGATCAAAACCCGACTGATTTGGTATCAGGTGGAGATTTTTCCCCTTAGCTATCAGCTCTCGGCAGAGAGCAAGGTGAATTTTTACGTATTTATTTTGAATATACATACCAGTGACTCAGAGTTCTCGATTCATAAAAGAGTTTTTATATATATATATATATATATATATATATATATATATATATATATATATAGTCATACTGATTTTAGTTTGTGCTGAGAACTTTTCAGTACCACTCAAGTTTATATGCAAATGAGTTTATATGTATATAGGCGAGCCAAAGTTCTACGGCCCTTTCTTTGAAAAAAACTAGAAACAAAATACGTACATATATATATATACACACACACACACACATATATATATATATATATATATATATATATATATATATACATACATATATACATAAATATATATATATATATACATACATATATACATATATATATATATTTATATACACACACACATATATATATATATTTATACACACACACATATATATATATATTTATACATACACACACACACACACACACACACACACACACACATATATATATATATATATATATATATATATATATATATATATATATATATGGTTGATGTATGTTTCCACAGTCACATGTCTATTGGAAATGAATTGAAAGATCTTATCACGCTTCAGTTGACCTCATTTAAATCTGTCCCTGGTGCAAAATCGCTTCGGCCCATTGACTCCATCGAGGTCAGTCGAGATAATAAAGAACACAGAGCCATAATTACGTACCGGATTCTTCAGGCCTCAGTGCAACTCAATAAACAGCACATGGAAATGTGTTATGCCCTCAATTACTGAAACAGGACCGAGATAAAGAACACAGGCAGGCAAATAAGCAGAAGAATAAGTACACACAAAGCGTAGAAGGTTCAGAGCGGAGAAATCGGAAATAGTAGGCTTGAGACGTGCCATGTTTATTGGTAGGTATTATCACCCAATGAACACGCGTTCTGGTAAAGAGGAGTGTTTAATTCGGCAAAGCAAATTGTTTGTAGCTTTCTGTTTTCATTTCTCACTTGACTTCTAATGCAAGAAGAAGATATTGAATGTCGTGTAAAAGTTTTCGGTTCAAATATATTCAAAAGGACCATGTAAAAAAGTCATTACACACACATATATATATATATATAATAAGTAATGCTTGGCTAATGGCTGCCACTGACAATCCTTTTTTTTCGAATTTACAGTGTATTAGTAATCTCATTAGTAAAGTATATATATATATATATATATATATATATATATATATATATATATATATATATATATATAATAAAGTATATATATATATTATCGGACGTTATGAAAAGAATTTACATAAAATAAATAGACGACACCTTTCTATATTATTTAATGAAACATGTTTGAATATCTATATATATATATCTTTCTCTCTCTCTCTCCCTCTCCCTCTCCCTCTCTCTCTCTCTATATATATATATATATATATATATATATTATAGTGAAGTTCGATAAAAGTGACTCAACTGATTTTTTTTACTAAAAGTATTTTTTGTCTATTGTTTTTGGGGTTAAAATAATTTTTAATCTTACTAATATAAAGACCCCTTCCCGACCACCTAAGAAAAAAGTTTATTTCCCCTCAGATATTCTATCGATAATTATAAATCTGGATATAAATGAGATTCAGGAAAAAAAACTCTGTGCAAAAAAATGACTCAGATATCGCATTCTAATGATTAAACTGGTAAATTTAAAGAACCTTTGACAAAATATTGAAAGGTTTTTTACAATATCCTCAGAACAATATTCTAGAGAATTCTAGAACATCTTAAATTAAAATCTACAGTATTCCAGAATATTCCAGAAAGCCTCATACAGTATAAAAACAGTTTGCAATAGCCACTCAGAACCACTTAAGGTATCTATTATTGCCATCTCAAAAGAAGGCAAGTCTATGAGAGAAACAGCAGAAATTGCTATAACCTCACAATCAACTGTCTCTCGAGTGCTTAGGACACATAATGATGTCACTCCTGCTCCAAGGAAGGAAACAAGGGAACGAAAGAAAAAGATTGATGATAGAACTGGCAGGGTAATCAAGAGAGAAGTTGCTAAGAATAGGACTATAACTACCCAAGCATCTGCAGCCAGTCTAAGCGAAGAGCAAGGTGTTAGTCTTGCCTCTTCAACAGTCCGTCGGTGGCTGTTAGAACAAGGCTACAAATCTTGTACACGAAGGTTTAAGCCGCTAATCAGAAAAGCCAACAAAGCCAAGAGACTTGAATGGGCTCACTATTACAAAAATTTCACCATAGAAGACTTGAAGAATGTTCTCTTCGATGAAACGAAAGTTGAGCTAAATTCAAAGGATAAGCGATCTAAAATCCGAAAAAGATGCTTTGAAAGCTCTTTGAATTTAGCAGTAAGTACTGTCAAGCATCCGTTCAGTGTAATGTTCTGGGGATGCTTTTCTTTTCATGGAACTGGTTTCTTAAAACCTATTGAAAAGACCCTCAAGAGGGAGCAGTACCAGAAAATTTTAGAGTCTTGTCTGCTCCCTTCTCCTAAAAGGGTGCAAATAGACCCCACCAAGGTCATTTTTATGCAGGATAGTGCTCCCTGTCATAAATCAAAATTGATAAAGGAATACTTTGATCAGAAACAGGTGAGTATTATTACATGGCTGCCCCAATCTTCTGACCTCAACTCCCTTTGAAAAATTATGGAGCATTATAAAATACAGGCTCTCGAGAAATCAGTTGGGCAACAAAGAGGATTTGATCTTGATTTTCATATCCGAATGGAATGCTTGGAGATGATATTTGCCAGAATCTAATCAAGTCAATGCCAAAAAGTGTTGTAAAGGTTATTCAAAATAAAGGAAGACCCATAGATTATTAAATATTTCGAACTATATTACCTATTATAAATAAATTATACCTCTATTATTCTTTATTTAAAGCTGTTCGGTTATGTTTCTATTGATTACTAGTTGCAGGAAATAAGTGAATCACTTTTTTTTGCATAGTGTTTTTCCCTAAATCTCATTTATATCCAAAATTATAATTATCAAAAGAATACCTTAGAGTGAGTAAGCTTTTTTACTAGATCGGGAAGGGGTCTTTATATTAGTAAGATTAAAAATTAGTTTGACCCCCAAAACAATAGGCGATATATATATATATATATGTGTGTGTGTGTGTGTGTGTGTGTGTGTGTGTGTGTGTGTGTTTCGTATATTTCGTGACATGCTGGTGAAGATATTGAATGGCATGTAAAAGTTTTCGGTTCAAGCATATACAAAAGGAACACTTAAAAAATTCATTATACACAAATGCGCGCACACACACACACATACATACATACATATATCTAACTATATATATATATATATATATATGTAACGAGTAATCCTTGTTTAATAGCTTGGTTAATTTTCTTTCAAATTTACAATGTATTAGTAAATATATATATATATACTTAATTTTAAAATAAATTATTTAAATACGACTTAGTTTTAATTTATTTAGATATATCTTATTTTTAAATAGAACTTTTCTTTGGAATAGTACTTTTAGGTATGATTTTGTATTCTAAACATAACTTCATCTCTATAATTTAAGCCTTTTTAAAAAAAACAAAACTTTTTGTTGCTCTTTTAGTTTCAAGTTTCATTCTTCATACAACCACAATTTAATGTCATAAAGTTAACATCCGGGTTTCATTTTATAAAACCACTTTCCCTTTAAGACTAATATCTTCTACCCTCACTTGACCACTATCTTGTGCCTTTTGTCTTATTGTAACATTGAAATGAATAAATTCTGTTTTAGTTTTTCGATGTTTTAGCTGTCACAGTTAAATTTTTATTCTGACACAAACTCAGTCTAAACCATGTAACTCAAGTAGCACTGGCAGCTCAATGAATGTCAAATGTTTCCTTATAAGGAAATGGTTAATATGAGCTTTATAGATGAATGGAACAGATACTACACTTTGATTCCAACCCAATAGCCTGGGCTTGAAGAAAAGTGTAACTCAAGTAGCACTGATTGCTCGATCAATGAATGCCAAATATTTCCTTATAAGAAAATGGTTAATATTACCATTATAGATGAGGAGAACAGATACTACACTTTGATTCCAACTTAGTAGCCTTGGCTTAAAGAAAAGCGTAATTCAAGTAGCGCTGGCTGCTTGATTAATGAATGCCTAATATTTCCTTATAAGGACATTTGTCAATACTAATATTACCATTACCATTATCACGAATGTTCACTAACGTAGTGGAAAGTCTGTCATGTTGAATAACACTTTTTCATCATGAAACAATGGTGGGGTTAAAATTCTGGGGTAATTCGAGTAAATGCTGCAAAAGGATGCCAGGAATATGTGATTTCAAAAGAGACCTAAACTGGATGTGATAAGTACAGGTCCCTACTTGTGGTACAAGAACCGTACCACCGGCAATTTGAAAGGATTGTGATATACCTAATGAAGACAAATATCACACGAAATCCAATTCCAGTTCAACGTTGTGTGTCGTTCAAACCAACAGTCAACGTATACTCCACATTCTTGGTCTCACAATCGTTGACCAAAAAAAGGTGCCACTTGAGACACTCCTCTCTTTACGTGCTGTGTCCCCCTCAGGACGTAGGTGATCATGGCTCTCCACAATTTCTTGTCCAAGCTCTAAATAAATTCTGTCTTTTCGTTATTTCTAAAGTCTATCTTGTCATACTCAAGTTCGTCAAGCATGTTTTGCGTGGTTTTCCTCTTTCCCTCTTGCGCTCAGTTAGTCCTGTGAGTGCCAAATTTTCCAAGCCCTCCTTCCTCATTACGTGCCTTAGAAATTTCAACTGTCTCTTCCTGGTGTGAAGTATAAGTTTCCTTTATGTTTCCATCTTCTCTAAAACCATGTTCGGCCCATGGTATCCTTAGGATCTTTCTGTAAAACCACATTTCTGTTCGTTCAAGTCTCTTCTTCATCCTCAAGGAAATTGTCCATCATTCACTGCTATGCAGTAGGACAGATATCAAGTTAACTGTTCAGTATTCTTTTGGTTACTGTGTTCAATTGGCATAAAAAATCATCGCCATTGGAATTATGAAAACTGAAGTGGGGGGTGGGAGATGTTGCCTGATTAGCCGAGTTGGATTTCTGCTTTTACGCATAAGTGTTTGATTTCGTGCCTAGAAGAAATTCAAAAAAACGGTGTTGTGCAAGCTGGACATAGCTCTGTGATGTGTGAGCTGTCTTTTATTGGTGACCTCAAGAACCGCACGTGAAAGTGGAATCTTTCCGACATAAAAGGTTTGAATGCAGACCATTTGCACTGCTTTATAATTAACACATATTCTGGTACTGATGGTTTACTGCAGTTAAATAACACAAAAAACCACCAAAGAAATATTCTCCTTTTTCACTTCAGGTTTTGAGAGATCATGGCTCTCCACAGCATCTTCCCTTTATAATTCTTATTAATATTTATCTTTTGGTTATCTCTCTTAATTCTACATTTTGTCAAGCATTTACACAAGCTTGTTAGAGAAGCCATGCACTGTTTTCCTGTCCCTCTTAGCTTCAAATTTGCGCGTCAAATTTTCTAAGCCCACTTTCCTCATTCCTAGAAAATTCTGCTGTCTCTTTTTGATTCAAAACATAGGTATCATTTCTGTTTCCATTTTCCCTAAAACTTCCTCATTACTCACATGTTCACTCCATGGTATTCTCAGCATTCTTCTGTAGAACCACATTTCTGTTGCTTCAAGTCTCTTCTTTGACGAGATTGTCTGGCATTCATTGTCAGATCGAAGAACCGATATTCCATCCCAGTTCAGCAGTATTTTCTCTGTTTCTGACAAAGTTTTCCTGTATCTTGATACTTTTCTGAACTTCCGGAAGGTATATTTCACTATCCCAATGCACCTTTGGATTTTAGTGTTGCATCTTCCATCCTTTGTTAAAACACAAGATATCTAAATTTTTATTACTGTTTGATTATCATGACTTCAATTCTGAGTTCGCACTGTTTCATTTCCTGATAACCATACACATTGTCTTACAATTGATAGTTAGTCCTTTCTTCTTGCTTTCTTTTATGACGTTTATCATTCTTGGATAACGGGAAACTGGTTCTGGGAACACTTCGCTGATTTGCAAGTATTCTTTTGAACTCTCTGCTCCAGTGGGAACACTATCCTACCTTACACACACAACAAAGATGGGGATAGACCTAGAATGTGAGTGGAGAGATATACCCACACAACAACTCCATAACTGCTGTCATTTATAGAAAATAAGAATTACATGTTATTGGCATCGCAATTTAATAGCTCTGTCATTTCAGTAACACTTGTTTCAATTCTTGGCACAAGACAATGCTTTTCTTACTGATTTTACTTATGTTTCTATTGAAAACAGGCGATTCTAAATTGAAGGATGAATGTTATGAAGAAATGGTATAGTCCAAGAGATTGCAACCTGCAGCACACATGCCACATGTTGCATGGCAAGCAATTTCCAATAGCACGCAGCCGCAAATGACATCACGAAGTCCGAACCAATAATTACTACAACACGAAGATATTTAACTGTTTCAATTTTAATATATACTAAAGTATGAAGAAAAATATACGGAAAAAAACAAACAAAAACCCTAATATGCAATTATGCTGTTTTAATGTTAATATAATGTCAACGTCGGACGTTTCGGTCTAATAGACCATCTTCAGGACATATTCATAAAACATAATTAACATTAGACCATATTCAATTAAACATGAAAAAGACGATGGACATAAGAGCAAGACCAATCCAAACAGATAACTGAAATCTTTTATAAGATCAGCGTTCCGTTTAAATATGATCACATCGTCGTCACGTGGGCGATGTTGTGAAAACGTATTCATAAAATTTGAGTATTTTGAATGAAAAACGAAAAGAATTTTATTTTGATCTAAAACTTATGTGTACGTTTGTCGAGCATTAATCTTGCTAGAAAAGGGGAAATATTAAAGAAGCCAGGTCTATATATTTTTCTTCATACTGTCGGATCTATATCCATATATTTGCTTACATACTAAGGTATATATACTATATAAAATATATTGTAGAACAGTTATATTGAGCTTGAATTGTATAAAAATACGTATGCTCTTGGCACACTGATTGATTGTAAAAGCCTAAGTCAACACATAGTTAGCAAAATGTTGCCGACCCCCTGGTATAGTCAGTAGGATTGCAAACAATCTGCAACTTTTCTTATATATACAAATTTCAAAGTTGTTTATCTCATAGACTCGTCCTGTTCCTACCTGCAACCCCTAGTAACAGAACGGTCTATATCTTACGCCTACGTACAAATAACCTCGACAATTATTAGGCGAATAAAGAAATTTCATTGGATAACGACAACGATCTAAAAGTTTCACGCGCAGAAATCGAAATTGCGCCAAAACCTTTTGAGCCAACCTTTGGACCTTCGAAAACTTATATAAAAGAAAAACCGACTGACCAAAATCAGTCAGCGACAGTACCACAGAGAATTGCTAACTTTCTCC
>CAHIKZ030001868.1:1015000-1022500 GCA_903632075.3 Acanthosepion pharaonis
TTAAATGAATACTGAATGTCTTCTGAGGCGAAAAGTAACTGGAGATGGAAACTTGGCTTTAACATTTCTATCTTGAAGACAAACCTCAAATAATGTCCTGGTTACCCAAAAGATTAAAGATTATCAGTGAAAATGAAAAGCAAGCCAGGAGGAACATTTATGGTAACAACCTTCTGTGATTCTGGGGACGTTTTTCTCGTTGACATTTTAGAATAAAAAAGATAGTGGCATTTGTTTACCAGGAAAGTCTTTTGAGAAAATTATGTGAAAGATTTATGAAAACAGCAACGTTAGAAGCTTCGTCAAAGAATTCTTTACCACCATAATAATGCCCATAGTCATTGCTTTCATCAAATAATAAAAACAACCCAAGAATTTTCGTATTGAGAAAATTGTTCAAAAACAATTATTCGAAGAACATTTATTCAAATTGTAAATTGTTTGAATGTAAATTAATCGAAAGGACAATTATACTAAATGATAATTATTTGAAACATCTATGTTTGAAATATGTATGTGGTCTTGCTTTGAGTGTCAATGCTGATTTACCTAGATCTGATAATGCCCTTGAATGATGGCATAGAGTTTTTTTTTATAGAAAGAGCCATTCCACAATATAGAACTTTTTTTGACGCTCTTAAAAAAGAACAGGATTTGCAAGAAATCCATATTGCAAAAGTGCAGGTTGCCAAAATATCAAGAGCGCCAAGAAATACCGTGATGTAAACGGAAACCTTAAAAAATTAGTGGCATCTTTTAACGAATACACTTCAGTGGTTGCCTATTTGCGTGCAGTATCATATAACTAAAGATTATAAGGATTTTTCTTATTGTTTTATTAACGATATTTGTATTTTGAATAATTACCATCTGTGTATTTCCTCTTTTACTTTTTACATTTTTATTGCAATGAAGAATTTTGTATTCCGAATAATTATCATTTAGTATAATTGTCCTTTCGATTAATTTTCATTCAAACAATTTACAATTCGAATAATTGTTTTCAAACAATTATTTTCGAACAATGTTCACGTAATCAGAATTTATTAGACATCCATCTTACAATCCTGGTTTAGTACCATATGATTTTTTTATTTCCTAATCTTAAAAAAAAACAAAAATTGAAACGTATCCATTTTTAGATAATTAAAGGAGTTGAATAAGGCTGTTTTTATATGGTTAAATTATAAGAAGCATTAATTGTACTTGGGATTGGTTGGTATCAACTTGTCGGGTTACATCCTCCTAATTTTCGAAACCTCTTCTAGGGAACGCTTTCCATTCTATAAATAGTCGGCGATATAATTTTCTCACTTTTCTCGCTTTTCTCTCGCGAAAGAACACGTTCCATTTTGGGAAACGTATGAACAGTACACAGACGCACACACACACACACACACACATGTATATATATATATATATATATATATACACACACACTCACATATACGCACGCACATTCATTCACTACACATACTTTATACTAAAACGGTTTTCACATTCATTTGCCACAAGCATTATTGTCTTTGTCGCTTGTATACTTTTCTTGTTAATATATTATCATTTATATGTACATATATATTGATTCTTGCCGTTTCTTTTATTTCTTTACGTGGACTCATATCCAGAGTCTGCCATGTTTGCTGTGGATATTTAGGAGACACACGTTTCTATCTCTCAACATATATACCGGCGCGCAATAAACTTTTACAAAAATCTGTCTATATTTCTGAGATGAGGTATGTACACTATTTACATTATTCGGACTATTGTCCTCATTTTTGTCACCATATTTTTTTACAACGTTTCGGCCGTTGTACGCTCCGGCCTTCTTCAGGTGGTTGGAATATCGAACTGAACCCTTTATTTCGCTCACTGGGGTAGACTGTTCTAGTTCCACGTGCCATGTTTAATGGATGTCAGTTATCAGTTATCTCCTGTTAATTCCCCTCTCCAAGTTCTCCGCTGCCTTAACCGGGTATTGGACTCACGCGCTTTGGCTCCTGTCACTGGATCTAACCAACGCCTTTATCCACCGTGCCATGTATCCGTGAGAGTGTGAGTTCAATACCCGGTTAAGGCTGTGGAGAACTTGGAGAGGGAAATTAACAGGAGATAACTGATAACTGACTTCCATTAAACATGGCACATGGAACTAGAACAGTCTACCCCAGTGAGCAAAATAAAAGGTTCAGTTCGAAATTCCAACCACCTGAAGAAGGCCGGAGCGTACAACGGCCGAAACTTTGTAAAAAATATGGCAACAAAGATGAGGACAACAGTCCGAATAATGTAAATAGTGTTTTACAAAAATATATTGATATTCATGGAGTTTATGTGGAGAAATAAATCTAATACTATTAAATGTGTTTTTAATTCATTTTTTTTTTCATAGACCTTTTGGGTGAGCTTCGGATGTGTGGGGTTTAACATCCCTCATTAATTTATATTAGGCACAATGTCACAATGGCACAAATATTAACAACAAGAAGGAACAAGAATATTCAGACAAGAGAAATTGTACAAATAAATAGATTTTATATAACAAATGTACAAAACAATAGTCATGAATATTGTTTAAAATGGTGAAATAAACTTGAGGTGGGTGCGGTGGATAGCGGCTCGGATTGAGGAATCAGAGAGTTGAGTTCGAATTCCAGTCGAATCCATTACATTCACTTACGTGCTAATACCCTTGGGAAAGGTATGAATCCTCTTTTTCTCCTTCCAGCTATGGGTAAATAGCAGGACAGACCGGATATTTACTTTCTACCGCAGAAAGAAATGACAACCTACTGCGGGGAAAAATCTGACTCGTCAGTCATGTATCGAAAGATACATGATCGGCTAAGCGTGTATCACGCATGGCACATAACTGACTGACTGTGAGGTAATGTTCCAGTTTGATCGACTGCAAGTTTGTAGGGTAATTTGTGTGAATTTGGAAAAAAATCAGTTCAATGTAATATTGTTTGTATTCAAAATAAACAGTTCAAAATTTGTGAAAAAAGTGTGTGTGACTCACGTTGTTTTTGACGTTCGAGTGTTTGTCGCTTCGTTATTTGCCGACGTGAGTTTAGTTTGCATTGAATAAAGGAAACAGACTTTGGTAATGTTAAAAAAAGAATTTTTAACTTATAGTCTGAACTTCAGTTGAAAGTTATTTTATGATGGGTGTCGTCACGTGGCGTGTAGCTTTTTCGGTTGTTTTTTTTCCCCCACTCTCCTGTTTTTTAATTGTTTTTTGTTTATATAAGCAATATAAGTCACATGATAGGCCCCAGAAAATGTTTTAAAATTTTGGCGCCATTGTACTTTTAATCAAGTCAAATTAAGTTCAGACGTAGTCAACAACATGCCATGTGATATTTTTGAACCAATCAAATTACGTTGGTTGTATAATTTAATTTGGAGCCTTTGTTTTGTTTACTTTTTGAAGTTTAGAGAACAATATAGAATCTAAATTTTACAGATGTTATATTTAATTGGCAGTAGATGAAATACGTATGAAATAAAAAGTTGAATAATTAACCAAACGTTGATAAAAGTGACTTTAAGCTTATAGTAATAAAATTAGTCATTTATTCTGCTGATATATACAAAGAATTGATGCTTTTTTTTTCTTTTAAGAATCACGTTTAGCACGACTTCTGTGATTCTTTCCTGGAACTAATTCTCAGTGATATTTTTCTGGGACATTATTTTTTTTTTTGAAAACCAAACCTATGCCACACCCTTTGACCCTCGGATAAACCAAACCTACTTCTGCTATTTTAGACATTCATGTAAAGAAAAACTACATCTAACTTTTTAAACACTAACACATACCTGTTGCGGGCCGGTGTACGCGTTGAGAGATAAATGTGTGTATCTCCTGAAATGCCCACAACCAACATGGTAGACTCCGAGTGTGAGGCCATCTAAAAAAATTTAAAGAAACAACAAGGACCAATATATATATGTACAAACAAATGATAATGTATTAACAGTAAAGGGTTACATATACAATATTTGGTGTAAGAAAAGTTCTAGAAAAAAATAAGTAAAAACTGCATACGTACATGTGTGTATTGTTCGTGTGTATCCCAAAAAGAGAACATGTTCTTCCGCGAGAAATTTACATGTTGACGTAAAAAGTAAGAAGATATTCACTAACCGCCCCACGTGGTCGGATGTGGTACAAGAACGAGTTTTATTGTAGGGTATCCGAGCTTGTAGGCTCGGGTAAAAATTCCCCGTAGACTCCGTATACACGGGGTCGGGTAGCTGTCTACCTATCCTAGACGAGGTTATACCGCAGAACAGAGTCTCGTCTAGGATAGGTAGAAACTCATGTTTCTGACTCTCATTTCTGCCGGATGTAGAATGTTTTGACAGTAAAAAGTAAGAAGATATTCACTAACCTCTCAACGCGGTCAGATGTAGCACAAGGCCAAATTTAATATGTGATGAACCGAGCTCGTAGGCTTGGGCAAAAATTCGCCGTATACCCCGTATACACAGGTTCGGGTAGCTGTCTACAATACTCAGAGGAGACTCTGCCTTGCGGTATAGCCTCGTCTGGGTTCTTCTCTGTCTGGAGTCAGAGAGTTTGACAAGCACACAGTTAAAAACCACTGTAAAGTAAGAAGGATATTTGCCAACAGCCCTACGCGGTCAGATGTGGCAGAAGGCCGAATTTATCGTGGGGTATCCGAGCCCGTAGCCTCGTAAAAAACGGGGTCGGGTAGCTGTCTACCACCCCAGACAAATCTCTGCCCTTCGGCATAGCCTCGTCTGGGTTCCTATCTGCTCGAAAGCAGAGAGTTCGACTAGCTTAGCTAGAGATGAATCTCCGACTGAAGTGAAGTAAGAAGAGGCTGTGAATAACTATCGGGGAGTATTTATAGTGCCGGAAAGCGTCCCCTAGTTACGGTTTCGAAAATTAGGAGGAGATAACTCGACATACCCAAACTGTTTACCTTTTTTGAATTGAACAATATAAAACTGCGTCTACTATTTTAGACACTCATGCAAGTCAAACCTATGTCTATCTTTTTTTACTATTGTACAAACCAAATGCATGTCCACTGTTTCTGACTCTCATGCAAAAAAAAAACAAAAGGAAAAACTGTCAACTATTTACTATTAATTAAAAGGACCAAAATCTGCCGTTAAATAGACTGAAAAGGTTAAAATGGTGTGCACCAAACCAAACTAAACTTACAATGAATAAAAAAAAATTACTTTCTTTATTCTTATAACTTCCAGATGAATTCATTTAAACAGATTTGTTACACTCATCGATCGTCATGATAGCTTTAAGAAACCTCTGACCCTTTGCTCTAACCCTTTAACTTCACCTTTTATTTATCAGATCATCTTTCCCACCTCAAATATCTTGGTTTGGAAAAAAAAAATTACCACAATCATTGTCGAACGTAGCAAGTAAACATTGATAAAATAATATACTTATGTACTAATTTATAATTAGGCACCTCTTTCTCTTTATTTTGTCGACGTTGTTTTCGACCTTAATTGAATCTCGGATAAATAACAGTCCGACATATTATTAAATAAAAACGCATCCGTATTTGTTCTTTGCTTCTATGACTTAGACGCAAACCATTTATTATGGTCATGTGAAATTGGTTTCATTTAGAACACTGTTTCTTAAATAAGAGACATTCGGCTCCCATTCAACTGAAACGGAGGCGGGTAATTCTAACAAGGGAAAGTTAATTGCAGTCATATATTTAGGACACGACGTTAGGCGATTACGGCTCTCCACAGATATCTTTTTCTTAACTCTCTCTGAACTGTGTTGATTGTGGTGGGATTTCCTATCGCTTTTTCTACGATTTCGAATTTAGTTTTCATTGTCTTAGACTGATTTCACTTTTCTAATCAACTATTTAATCCATAGCAGGGTGGTGTAATTTTAGTCATAGTTAGGCGAGATTTTATGTTTTTTAATGCCATATCCCTTCAGGGATAGGCGATCATGGCTTTTCAGTATTTTTTTTTCTTTATTATCTGTGACCTGTCAAGCATTCTTAGGAAAGATAGGGGAGTAGTTTTTATTGCTCTCTCTATGGTCGAGAATGAATTCAGTGTTTTCTTTTCTTACAATGGTTTCCTAGTTCTGCCCCACTATTTGACCCATAGCCAGGTCAGGTAAGTTTGGTCATAGGTTAGATTTGGTGGGTGCATTTCTTAATGCCATGTCTCTTCAAAATGTAAACGATCATGGCTTTACTCAGCTTCCAATTTTTTTTATTATTTGGGAATTATCATGCATACTCGAGAAAGATAGAAGCATGAAAATTCGATTTATTATAGTTGGGAAATGCAAAGTCGGCCTTGGCCTTCCCTCTAACTTGGAGCTTGTGCATGTAAATTTTGGTCCAAATCCGTCGAAAATTACTGCCGTGCATTCGTCACACACACACACACACACACACACACACACACACACACACACACACACACACACACACACACACACACATCCTGCCTTTTATAGATAGAGATAACTTGAGAAAGATAGTGGCAATTATTTTGGATAGCCTTCTCAAGCGTTTGGAATTCACAGATTTTCTTCTTTGTAAGGAATCAGTTTGCAGAAGATCAGGGTTCATTGACATATTTTTTGTAAAGAGGGTTTTTGTCGAGAGTCAAATGTATTGCTAGTAATATATTTTTTTCCAAAATGCATTGCTGTGTTTTTTTTATGCTTTCATAGTGTTTTGATCTTAGTCTGGGGATTAACTATCTGTCCATACCTGGGGCCCTAACAGGTGCTACCACCCTAGATCAGGGTGGACTTTGGAACAACAGCAATTAAGTGGTGGCTCCATATTCCTCAAAAACCTCCCAATCAGAGTCTTTGCTGCCGGATTTAGTTTATCATCATACCCAGGAGGGTTTTTCTATTGCTGGAATATTTTCACTATTATAATCTACTAGCAGCATGGCCCGATGTTGCCCGTGCTTGATTCAAAAATCGTACGACTCATACAGCAATCGCTATCACTTGACTTAAAATATTTTTGCCCTTCCTGGCCTTTAAAGGGATGCCCTTTGCCGTGCTGATGTTGCTACATGCCTTACTTCTTGCCTATCTCACACTGCGAATTTTTTCTAAGCTCTATACTAAACATTAAATCTGTTACGAAAAAGAACTAAAAAAATGAACACAAAATGATCAACTTTAAAAAGGACTCGTAACTGAAAAAAACCGAATGAAAAAAGAATGTTAACAACAAATACTTTTTCACACCCAACCCAGTTCTGCAGAATCAGAATCAACGTTGAGATTAAGCAAGCGAATGAGCCAATTGGAGTAAAGCGCCATGCAGATTTAAATTTTTCACACTTGTGACGAATGCATCTATCAATTTTTTTGCATGATAGCATGCTAGTTAACATTCATGTCAGTCAGCTGTTGGCTCTCGCGCTGGCGAATAGAATCTTCCTACATATTCGTGGCAGCCAGCTATAGGCTCTTACTCTGGCCAG
>CAHIKZ030001868.1:1030000-1037500 GCA_903632075.3 Acanthosepion pharaonis
TGCTACATGTAACCATTTAAACTGTAAGATGACAATAGCTTGCTGTGAATCTAGTACTTAAGTTCATAAATCAAAGTACCAAAGAGGAAAGCTCATCAGAACAATTACCATGAAAATATTTAAAGAAAAAGGCAGTAAAACTACATTATGGTGTTGAGAAAATGATTGAATCTGAGATGCCAGGCCAGGATCACTAACATTGCTAGATTCTTCCTCGTATTTTAACAAATTAACAGTTCTGGGGAAGAAGCAGTCTGAGTGTGTCATTGATTGGAACAAAGT
The DNA here is from genome assembly GCA_903632075.3 of Acanthosepion pharaonis. NCBI lineage: Eukaryota > Metazoa > Mollusca > Cephalopoda > Sepiida > Sepiidae > Acanthosepion > Acanthosepion pharaonis. The sequence goes on from CAHIKZ030001868.1 coordinate 1,030,283, forward strand.
CCTGATATTCTCATGGGGAATTTCTTCCTATTCTTCTTGGTGATAATCCTAAAGTTCTTGGAGTTTTTTTGTTGGAGCACTTGTTTCTACACTTCCCTCCCCAATGGTTCAATTATATTGAGAGCATGACTCTGCTGGGCAGTCTTCCAAAAGTTGGATATCTTCATTCACAACAAACCTTTTAGTTGCACGTGATGTGTGGCACTGTGCACCGCCAATACTAAAAATTTTCTCCATCTTTGCAGTTTGGCTGAAAATTAGATTGTAGTAAACTAATATATTTTTCACTTTTTAGGATTTCCATCAATTTTTACCAATTTTCTTCTACCTTCGCTTTTTATGCAAATCCACATCATTTTATCTCCACTGTCAAATTTTAACCTCTTTGTGTTTGTATCTTGCATTGTTTCTTTCTCCCATTGGTCAATATTCTGGAGATAGACCCCCATAACCATATATTCTGAAACAACATTACACAGGGTACTTAGATAAGTATATTTCATTTTGATCAAAGGGGCTCACCGTCAGGCATAAACCAACCATTGATATTTTTTTCCCCTTTGTTATAAATTAAGTTTAAATTTGAAAAGGAATGATTCCTAGAGTACTTGGATAACTATATTTCATTTTGATCAAAGGGGCTCACCGTCAGGCATAAACCAACCATTGATATTTTTTTCCCCTTTGTTATAAATTAAGTTTAAATTTGAAAAAGGGAATGATTCCTAGAGTACTTGGATAACTATATTTCATTTTGATCAAAGGGGCTCACCGTCAGGCATAAACCAACCATTGATATTTTTTTCCCCTTTGTTATAAATTAAGTTTAAATTTGAAAAAAGGGAATGATTCCTAGAGTACTTGGATAACTATATTTTTTTTGATCAAAGGGGCTCACCGTCAGGCATAAACCAACCATTGATATTTTTTTCCCCTTTGTTATAAATTAAGTTTAAATTTGAAAAAGGGAATGATTCCTAGAGTACTTGGATAACTATATTTCATTTTGATCAAAGGGGTCTCTGGTGAGTACAAACCCCCACTATTTTTTCTCCTTTGATTTAAATTAAATTTAAATTTGGACAAGGGAATGACTTTGATCTAAAATATAGAAGGGGAAAGCCAGAAGAAAGGACCTCAAGATGAACAGCCGGGCCACCAGATCATATATTCCAACAGTATTCTATGCAAGGATGAATGATAAATTTGTAGATTTGAAGGATCTGAAGGTGAGAAAAACCTTCTGGCGCGACACAGAGAACCAACTTTCCTTGCGCTAGATGAAGCTAAAATGCAGTTTGACTTATATTTCTTAGTAAAAGCATTTATAAATTATTCTTCTTCTATTTACCTAAGTGATCATGGAAATTCACTTGTTCTTTGTAGCACTTAGTCAATTTTGTCTTTCAATATCTCTCCTAATCCCTGTTCAGTCCGTCACTACTCGAGCTCATTAGGTAGGTTATTTGCTGCCTTCTTCTGTCCCTTGCCTTTAATATATCCTGTGAGTGTTAAATTTTCTAAGCCGTCTTTCCTCATTATGTGCAGGGTTTGGCAGAAATAGCAAAAAGACAAAACATTAAGAGACAGGAAGATGTTGAGGGCCATAATCACCTATCTCCTGGAGAAACACAGCTCATAAAAGAAGAAGATACAACAGATGTCAGCAGAGAATTGGAGAACAAATGAAAAAGAACAACTTTTGATATAAGTTTCTTCAGTTGCCATTGATAAGGGAATCGATTTGATGTAAGAGAGTTTTTGGTAAGGCTTGGTGTTCAAGGTTTTATTGGGTTGGTTAACCAAAATTACCATGGTGAAAGAGGCCTGGAGTTGATTAGTGAAGTTGTGAATCTGACTTACAGATACAGATTATGTGAGCAGAATGGCTATATATAAGGATAGTGAGGTTGTTTGGGGGAGTGTGGGTCTCTAGCAGATATATGTATCAGATCAGTTGACTAAAATTATGGTGGTGACCTCAAGAGCCTGTTGGGCAGAATGACATCTGGCCTGCTGGCTACTACTGTGTTAGTCATTGAGCGGCTTTCTTAAAAACAAATCCAATGGCTCCTGAGCTCATTATTTTCTTTGGTATGAAAGTTTGTGACTAGCTTCTTTTATATTGTATTTTAAATTTTGGCAAGGATTTGTTTTGTAGGTTGGCTGTGATGCTTGGGGCATCTGCGCAGAAGACCACATTTTTATCTTTGGTTTTCATTTCTTAGCATTCACATCCAGCCAACATGTAATTTGAATCAGAAAGAGATCTAATTTGCAACACAGTATAACATAGATAATAGTGATAAAGATATATATGCATAACATAAATGATTTAATCAAGAAATGTAATGACAAGCATGAAGAAAGAGAATGTCAAAGGTCAGGAATTAATGCAAGCATTATAGGTTTTTACAATAGGAATGCATATTCACACATAAAGAAAGGGATTGTGAGTGGTCAGGAATTAATGCAAGCATCACTAACAGATTGAGGAAATTATAGTTAATATAAAATTACATTGGTAATTATTTAATTGTAAGGATGCATTAAAATATGGAAGAAAAAGTGTTTGTCAATAGTAATTAAGACACGCATTGTATATAACACTTAAATGCATTGCTTATGATATTACTATAAGAAAGACTTAAAGTCTGGAAGAAAGGGATTGTCAGTGGTCAGGAATTAATGCAAGCATCACTAACAGATTAAATCAATTATAATTAATATAAAATTACATTGGTAATTATTTTATTATAAGGGTGCATTAAAATATGGAAGAAAAACTGTCAATAGTAATTAAGATACGCATTGTATATAACATTTAAATGCATTGTTAGCATAGAACTTACTGCTTGTTAGCATATAACATTACTATAAGAAAGACTTAAAATCCAGAAGAAAGGCATTGTCAGTGGTCAGGAATTAATGCAAGCATCACTAACAGATTAAATCAATTATAATTAATATAATATTACATTGGTAATTATTTAATTGTAAGGATGCATTAAAATATGGAAGAAAAACTGTTCGTCGATAGTAATTAAGACATGCATTGTATATAACATTTAAATGCATTGTTTATGATATTACTATAAGAAAGACTTAAAGTCTGGAAGAAAGGGATTGTCAGTGGTCAGGAATTAATGCAAGCATTACTGATAGATTAGATGTATTGTATGCATAATATAAATGCATTGTAATGATTTTTACTATATTAAAAGCGGATTAAAAGTGGTCAGAATTAAGAAAAGGGATTGTCAGAATGGTCTATTTTATGTATAATATATTTTTAATCATTTCACCCAAAGCAATTATTGCCACTTAAATGCAAAAATTTATAAATAGGTGTTAGAGAATATGATAAAAAATATATTATTTAGTAGAAAAGACAATAAAAGAACAAGAATTATGAAGACAACAATTAAGAAGATAATAATTGACATTTTTGAAAATCAGAGTTGTCTGTAAAGCAACAAGCCAGAAAAGACTCCTATAAATAATGATTTTAGCATAGAACATATGGTTAAAGCCATTTCAACTATAAAAATCAGAAAGAAAAGTGATTAAAATCAGTGGTCAAGAATTAACGCAAGCAATACAAAAGAATTACTGACAAAATATGATTTTACTATATATTAAAATCAGAAATAAAAATTGTCACAAAATTGGTAATGATTTTAATATATGGTAAATTTTACATTAAAATCAGAAAGAAAAGGATTGTCAGTGGTCAGGAATTAGTACAAACATTACTGACAAAATAGGTCTATTGTATATATAATATAAATGCACTGGTAATGATTTTACTATATGAAAGCATTAAAATCAGAAAGAAAAGGATTGTCAGTGGTCAGGAATTAGTACAAACATTACTGACAAAAACATTATATGACAAAATACTGGTAATATTTTTATATATAATTAAAATAAATGCAGTGGTCTGACAAAATAGGTCTATTGTATATATAATATAAATGCACTGGTAATTTTACTATATAAAAGCATTAAAATCAGAAAGAAAAGGATTGTCAGTGGTCAGGAATTAGTACAAACATTATTGACAAAATAGGTCTATTGTATATATAATATAAATACACTGGTAATGATTTTACTATATGAAAGCATTACAATCAGAAAGAAAGGGATTGTCAGTGGTCAGGAATTAGTACAAACATTATTGACGAAATAGGTTTGTATATATAATATAAATGCACTGGTAATGATTTTACTATATGAAAGCATTAAAATCAGAAAGAAAAGGATTGTCAGTGGTCAGGAATTAGTACAAACATTACTGACAAAATAGGTCTATTGTATATATAATATAAATACACTGGTAATGATTTTACTATATGAAAGCATTAAAATCAGAAAGAAAGGGATTGTCAGTGGTCAGGAATTAGTACAAACATTATTGACTGAATAGGTCTATTGTATATATAATATATAAATGATTTTACTACAATCAGAAAGAAAGGGATTGTAGTGGTCAGGAATTAGTACAAACATTTTTACTATGTATATATAATATAAATGCACTGGTAATGATTTTACTATTAAAATTAAAATCAGAAAGAAAAGGATTGTCAGTGGTCAGGAATTAGTACAAACATTACTGACAAAATAGGTCTATTGTATATATAATATAAATGCACTGGTAATGATTTTACTATATGAAAGCATTAAAATCAGAAAGAAAGGGATTGTCAGTGGTCAAGAATTGGTACAAACATTACTGACAAAATAGGTCTATTGTATATATAATATAAATACACTGGTAATGATTTTACTATATGAAAGCATTAAAATCAGAAAGAAAAGTGATTGTCAGTGGTCAAGAATTGGTACAAACATTACTGACAAAATAGGTCTATTGTATATATAATATAAATGCACTGGTAATGATTTTACTATATGAAAGCATTAAAATCAGAAAGAAAAGGAATTGTCAGTGGTCAGGAATTAAAGCAAGCATTGCTAATATAATTAAGCTATTGGTATCAAAAATCAAAATATGGTTTTGCAGCACCCCCTTGCATGTGTACCTCTATACATAAGTTTGTGTATATGTGTTTTCAAGTACACCAGGTGTATAGATAATAAAACAGTGAAGTGAATTTACCTCCTTCTATCAGCACATATCTATATCGGAGTATATGCAAGAAACTTAATGGCTTTTTAAAAGCTATGGTCAAGTGCATCGCATGTCTTCCACTTCTATCCAGCTTTTCAACACAAGATGACAATGTTCACGAGAGATCGACCGCAAAGTACAAGGTAAAAGTAAAAACCATCTTCATCAAATGATTTTTCTATTTTTTTCCATATTCACTGAAGAAGATAAGTCCAATAGATCAGAAGGGAATGGTAGACATCTATCTTCTTTAATATAAGTTTCTTCCATATTTTTTTCAATCTTTTTGATGAAGAAAGATTGATATTTTGCTGCCAGGGTAAAATGCGCTCAAAAGTTTTCCTCTAGTGTGCTCTTCTTGTCTCTTTAGATAATATCTGTCGACAGAAAACAGATCAAAAGACCCAGGAATTGTTGATGTGTATTTATGGTAGATCGAGCGATGTAACTCTTTACAGAAAGGAGGTGGAAAAAAATGGATAAAAAAGGAAATGTCAGCCATGTTTTTTTTTTACTCTAAACTTTCATTTGGCCACTTTATGTTTAGCTTTTTTATTTTATTTTTTTTTTACTTGATTTCTAATTTAATTCCTTCACTTTATTTTCTTTCATTTATTCTGTTTTTCTTTTGTGCTTCATTTTTTCCTTTTGCAATATCTTTGTTTCTTCCTTGTTGCTTTACAGTTATTTTTGCTTCATGTTGCTATTTGCAGTTAGTCTTCATTTTTAGTTTCATTTTTTTCCTGTTTCTAATTTATTTTTTTTTTTACTTATATCTTTTTTTTGTTTGTGGACTTTTCTTATTCATTAACTTTTTCTGTTTTGTTTTTCTTCCATCTTCTATCTCCTCCCAATATTTATTTTTCCCTCTTATACTTCTGACTGCCTCCCTTCTATTTTTTTTCTTACCATAGTTTTAATTTTTCTTTGTCTATTTCATAAATTCTTTCTTCATTACTTTCATTCTTTCTTTCTTTCCTGTTTACCTTCTTTGCTCTTTTTGTTTTATATTCTTTTATTTTTTTCTCTCATTTTCTTTCTTTCTTTTTAACTTTGTTTTTATTCTTAATTTTCTTATTCTTTGTTTTCTTTCTTTTTTTCAATCTGATTTTCTGTGATGTTTTTCTTTATTTTTCATTAATTTATTTTCATAACACTGACCTGTGACTTTCTTTCTTTGTTATCTTTCTCGTCGTTTATTCTCGTTTCTTTCTTTTTTCTTTCATCATTTCTTTGTTTCTCTTACTATTTCTTTTTCATCTTTTATTTTTACTTTTTCTCTTCTTTTTAATTGCTTTTCTTGCTTTTATATCTTTCTATTGCCTTCTTTGTCATTCAACTATTGTCCTTTTAACATACTTTCTTTCTTGCTTTCTTTCTTTCTTTCCTTCTTGGCTTGCTTTCATTTTTTTTCTTTTCTTGTCTGCTTTCTTTCCTTTTCCTTCCTTTCTTTCTTGGTTGCTTTCTTTCTTTTTCCCTTTCTTTTTTTCTTTCTTTCTTTCTATAGTCTTTGTTTTTCAAGTTCTTTCTTTATTTCTTTCCCTTTCCCTACTTTCTTTCTTTCTTTCTTTCTTTCTTTCATTTTCCCATATTTCATTCTATTTTTCTTCTTTTATTTTTGCTTTTCCTCTTTGTTTTACTCGCTTTCTTTCTTGTTTCTATACCTTTCTTTCTTTCATTTTCACTTTCTTTTGTTTGTTCCTTTTCCTTTCCTTTTTAGCTTGCTTTCTTTCCTTTTCCTTTCTTTCTTGCTTGTTTTCTTTTCTGTCCCCTTCTTCCTTTCTTTCTTTTTTTTTCTTTCTTTCTATAGTCTTCTTTGTCTTTCAAGTTCTTCTTTCTATCTATAGCTTTTATCTTTCTTTCTTTCTTTCTTTCTTTCTTTTTTTTTTTCTTTCTTTTTTCTTTCTTGCTTGGTTCATTGGTTTCTTTCTTTCTTTCTTTTTTTCTTTTTTTCTTGGTTTTTTCTTTCTTTCTTTCTTTCTTGCTTGGTTCATTGGTTTCTTCTTTCTTTTTCTTTCTTTTTCTTTTTTTTTCTTTTTCTTTCTTTCTTGCTTGGTTCATTGGTTTCTTTCTTTCTTTTT
>CAHIKZ030001868.1:1040000-1060000 GCA_903632075.3 Acanthosepion pharaonis
TTCTGCTTGGTTTTTTTTTTTATACTTTGTGATCTTACACCATTAAATTGAGATTCAAACAACAAAACAAAAACAAAAATGAATAGAGTTTATCTGTGAGGAGAAATTAAAGAATTCTGTCATGGTGTGGAAGAAAATTTCAAGAACAGAGATCATGTTGAAAATCAGGAAATCTATCCATATCTAAACTCAGATATGGGGACTGATCACTCCTTTTGGAAGAGCCACTCTCTGATTGGCCATATCTTCATGGGTTTAGTCAAATTCACCACACCCAACTAATTGTGGGTTAGTGAAGCTATTTAACCCATAGTTAGAGGTTCTTCCCCTAGACCAGTTGCCACCCCAAGCTATAGAACCCAGTCTGTGCTGCTATTTAGCTATAACAACCATGCAACTTTCAGGAAGCGAGCAATCTCTAAATCACTGTTAACTGCCTTAAAGGCAACAATGACAGCGTGATGTTTTATTTCCAGATTTAGCTTGAGGTTTGTCATCATTTATTTGCAAAGAAATGTTAATCTAAACAAGTTAGGAGAAATTCAGAGTTATGCAAAGATGCGTCCTCAAAGAACTGAACAACCCAGTACATGATTATATATAATTATAACAGAATCCAAATCCAGGATCTTCTCATTCCTTTTGAGGAACCCCACACTGATTGATCATGACTTCTGGGGTATGGTTCTACTCACCATGCTTGGCCAACTTCAGGTTGGTGAGGCTATTTAACCCATAGCTGGGGTGCATTGCCATTGACTCTGAGGTGTTCATCCATCTTTTTATGTCTCTTGCTTTTTGTACTGCTTGAGTTCCACTTACTCTTCTCACCAGACCAAGGTCTGCTGATTTGCCTGTTTACTCAAAGACCACACAGGATTTGAATTCAGAGTTTTTCTCTTGGATTGTTCGCTCCTCAAGTTTATAGGGCCCAGTCTGTACTGGTATTTACCCATATCTGGAGTTAGAAGAGATCGATTCACACATTTCCCAAGGATATTTTTGTATAAGTGAATATAACAAACTTGAATGGAATTTGAACTTGGCTCTCTGATTCCTCAATCTGAGCCACTATCCATTACTCCACTGGTATTGGATATTTTGAAAAGCAAGGGATGTTTCTTTCATCAAAAATAGCCAAACTAAAAAAAAAACATGAGCAAATGTTTGCAAATGTTAAATTTCTTTCAGAAAATGTCTTGTTGAATTATCCACCATATTTTTTTTCAACTTGTGCCCCAAAGATTCTGGATAATTAAGAAATTAGTGCATATATAAAATTCTGTGAAAAAGACGAAGAGAAATATTGGTGTCAACGTGAAGGGAAGAGAAATATGCAGGTATAGGAAGTCATTATAAAATTATAGATCAGATTTGATGGATTTCATTGATAATTTTTTTAAGGGTTGATAAACCATAAAAAACATATTGAAATTAATGAAATCTCATCAATAACTTTCATATATATATAGTGATTATCCAAGCGTAGCTTAGATGTGGCACAACGCAGAAAGTAGGCGGCACCCAGTAAGGATCGAACTCACTACTCAGTCGTAATTGTTCTAACAAGACAAGCTTGCTACCCCTTATACCATGTCGAAGTGCTCAAAGGATTTTCCAAGCGTAGCTTAGATGTGGCACAAGGCCGAAAGCAGGAGGCACCCAGTGATGATCGAACTCACTACTCATTCATAATTAGTCTAGCAAGACAAGCTTGCTAACCCTTATGCCATGTCGAAGTGCTCAAAGGATTTTCCAAGCATAGCTTAGATGTGGCACAAGGTCGAAAGTAAGAGGCACCCAGTTAGGATTGAACTCACTGCTCAGATGTAACTGTTCTAGCAAGACAAGCTTGCTAACCATTATACTGCCTGGTGGTGTCCAAACTTTCATATATGTATAACTATGACTTATCAACCCTTTATAGGTTATTTAAAGTCAGGAAATATTTTTAGATTATTAATTTTTTTTTTTTTTGAGATAATAATGATGTAGTGATACAAGTCTTATTAATTAACCCAGTGCTGAGGAGAGAAGCAGTGTATTGATACCTAATCATAATTTGATAAACAAATAAGAAATCATAATGTGGTTATAAAATGGGGGATCATTTCTATATAACAAACAATATATAAACTGATCACTCACTTTGTGGTCAAGTTCCTTTTTATATATTTATATTCCAGAGAATATGACATGTATAGCTAATCAGCATTTGATTGATTGGTTGATTTATTTTTTACTGCTTGTCAACCCTTTGCAGGTTATTTAAAGCCAGAAAATACTTTTAGATTGTGAGAATTTTTGTTTTACATAATAATGGCTTAGTGATAGAAGTCTTACTAAAGCCATAGCTGGGGGAGAGGCAAATAGGTTGATTCTTAATTTTCTCAAGGTAATTTGTACATAACTGGATATAATAAACACAATTTGACTAGAAAAAAAAAACTGTGCTCTGTTTTACAATTCCAAGCCATTATCAATTACACCACCTGCACATCCAAGCTTACACCATTCTTTGAAGAAACTAAATGAAAAAAAGAATGAATGAAAAAAAGAAATGAAAACAGAAAAAAGAAAAAAGAATAATGTAAAAAAAAAAGAAAGAAAGAAAGAAAGAAAAAGATTTAAATAAAGAGAAAGAAAAGGCAAAGCATTATAAACAAGAAAAGAAAAAAAGAGAAAATGAAGTAGAAAGAAAATGAGAAAGAAAGAATGAAGGAAAAAAATGAGAAAAGGAAAAAGAAAATGAAGTAGAAAGAAAATGAGAAAAAAGAAAGAAAGAAAGAAAGAAAGAGAAAAAATGAGAAAAGAAAAAGGGAAGGAAAATGTAAAAGAGAATGAGAAAGAAAGAAAGAAAGAAAGAGAAAGAGAGAAAAGCAAAGAAGGAGAAAGAAAAATGTAAGAAAGAAACAAAGAATGAGAGAGTGAAACAAAGGCAGCAAAGAGAAAGTGCAAGAGAGAAAGAAAGAGAAATAAAGAGGATAGGCAAGAAAGATTAAAAGAGAGAAAGAAAGAGGGAGAAAAAGCAGCTAAAGGAAGAGAAGAAAGTAACACTAGGGAATAAAGAGCCTGCAAGCAAAAGAAAGAAGAAGTTAGAAAGAAAGAGACTGTGAAAGAAAGGAGCAAGAAAGCTATCAAAAAATAAGAAAGAAACGGAAATGAAAGAGAGAGAAGATAAAAAATAATTCTTGAAACAGGCGGAAACACAAGAGGAAACTAAAATGGAGAATAACATCAGAGAGAAATGAGAACGTAAAAGAACTGATGAGAAAAAAATTGATGAAAAAATGGGGAAACAAAGCAGTAAAAAAAAACCCCACAAAATACATACACACACATATATATATATATATATAATTGAAAGAAAGAGTAAATGAAATTCAGACAACAAAAAAGCTGCAACCAAACAGTAAAGAAAAATATGAAATCAAGAGAAAAAGCCAAGCTTAAAGACATACAACATAAAATGAGGAAAGTGGAAAACAAAGTTAGGGGAAAAAAATGACTAGAAAGTCGAAAGCAAAAGTTTAGAGAGTCATTTGCTGATCATATAATTTAACCAACCATAAGACAGGCAGGTGGAGGAGATAAAAAGATTGCAAAAGTGAGCTTAAAATGTGATAACGTCCGCATAGTTATGGCAGCCATATTTTATGGCATATAACTCCAACATATTTTTTAAAAAATATACAAGAAAAGCATTCTGCAATATTCGAAAACTTTTTTCCACTTCTTTTCTCATAAGACATTTTTCCTTTTAAGAGAGAGTATCATATATCTAAATAAAAAATAAATGATATATGCATTTCTTCTTCTTCTATGTGCCGTGTCTCTTCAGGACGTGGCCAATCATACCTCTCCACAACTTTCTTTTATAGTTTGTATCAATGTTCACAGTTTTATTATCACAACTGTTGAAACTTGACTAATGCATAGAATAATAATGCAACACAAAATGTACTTAGAACAAAATGTATTGAAACAAGAAAATGTACACAATATTTACATATAGTCTTTTGTATATTCTTGGGAAGACCGTTCCTGGAGAATGTGTTGACTGAGTCGCAGTCAGGCAGAGTCTCTGGATTGGATCTCTTGATTCCTCCACTCTATACATAAAATACATTTTTATTTTTTATTCCCTTCCCCACAAAGACTAGAATTGTACGTATCAGGACTAGTTAGAACTTCATGGAGATTCTGAGTTATTAAGGTAGATTTAGTAAGTATGGTAAGTAAAAATGTGTTGTATTGGTGTAAGGAATAGTGTGGTATGTTTGGGTGAATAATTGTGGCTAGCTTAGTGTTGAAACTTGACTAATGCATGGAATAATAATGCAACACAAAATGTACTTAGAACAAAATGTATTGAAACAAGAAAGTGTACACAATATTTACATAGAGTCTTTTGTATATTCTTGGGAAGACCGTTCCTGGAGAATGTGTTGACTGAGTCGCAGTCGGGTAGAGTCTCTGGATTGAATCTCTTGATTCCTCCCTTCGTCTTCCCAGTACCAACCATATTTATATGGTCGGTATTCCACTATGCAAATTAGGTGGATCCTACCACAACAACAACCACTCCCTGTTCTGCCATCTATTTACACAAGTCAGTTAGATAGATAACATGCAGCTTCTCCCTTTTCCTTCAGTACATAGCAGATCATCGCTCTCCACAACTTCCTTCTTTTGTAATGTTTGCCTTTTTACTATCATGACCAAAAAAATGAAAAAGGAGTTAGATTGATACTAAATCAAGAAATGCATTCTGGGATACTTTCAATTATCTGAAAGAATTATTGTGGTTAAACTGAAAGGAAAGCCTTTCAATATATCTATTATAATAGTGTATGCACTGACGTCAGATGATACAGAAGAAGAAATCAGATTTTTCTACTTTATACTAGACAATGCCAAAGCTCAGTGCAAATGGAAGCTAAGAGAAGCTTTAGAGACATCAGGAAATGACATCATTCGGAAGGAGAATGAATGAAGAAGGAAAAAAAATGAATGGATCACAGATGAGATTCTTGAAATGATGCAAAAAATGTGCAGAAATAGAAAGAATGAGTATCACAGGATAAAGGAGATACGCATAAAAAATACAGGACAGGAGAGACATGCTCATCGAAAGGCTGCATAAAATCTAAGGAGAGAATGCTCATATCAGAGAAAAAAAATTCTTCAGCACTGGAACAAATATATCTATTTCATGATGAAAGAAAACAACCAACATCCACAGAGATATGGACAGACCAGAAATACTAAAAACCGAAATGAAAGCTGCACTGGCCAAATTGAACAGAAACAAAGTGGAAGGGCCAGATGGAATTATAATAGAGATGATTGCAGCCATAGATGATTTTAGCATAGACAAAATTACAAAAATAATAAATGAAATCTGCAACTGTGGGGGATATACTGGAAGATCTAAGTGGATCCATTTTCATAGAACTGTCTAAGAAACCAGGTACAAATGAATGCAAACTCCACTAGGCAATCAGTCTAATGAGCCACATATCAAAACTTATCATCCATTTTCTGATAAATAACATGCACAACAGAATCAGTCCAGAGATAGGACAAGAACTGTGTAGGGTCGTTAAAGACACCAAAACAAGGAACCTGATATTTATGCTCAGAAAGTTATCAGAAAGAGAAATACAAACGCAGAAGAGCATGTACCTGTGTTCTATAGATTAGGCGAAAGCATTTGACAAAGCATGCCACAAAAACTTGTTAGATCTTCTCAGCAGCCTTGACTTATTCGAGAAAGTCATTAGAATAATCAAATTACTGACAGCAAACCTCCTGCATACAGATAAAAAAATAAGTTCAGCAGATATACAAAAATAGAAAGGGACATAAGGCAAGTGTGTGTCTTCTCGCCAGACTTATTCAATCTATACAGTGAAGCAATTCTTAGAGAACTGGAAATCCTACCAGGATTCATCATTAGTGGTAATAATCATAGCATAAGATTTACAGATGACACAGTGCTGATAGCAGACATGGAAAGGAAACTACAAAACCTCCTACAGAAGGTAGTGAATGAAACGAGAAGAAGGAATTAAGTGTAAACTACAAGAAGACAGAATGCATGGCCATCATTAAAAAGGTGAGCCCAAAATGTAATTTACTGGTCGAAGACACTAAAATCAAACAGATACAGAAATTCAAATATCTGATAAGTGTCCTAACAGAGTACGGAAAGTGCAACACTCTGACGTCATAGATTCCCAAGTAGGCATTTATGCGGATGACACTACAATTTACTCCTGCCTCAAAAACAAATCTAGTGTCGCTGACAAAACTAATCTAGCCGTTCATCTTGAAAAGGACCTCCAATTGGTTGTGAACTGGGGCAGGAATTGGCTGGTTAACTTTAACGCCTCAAAAACAAAACTGCTCTTTATTAATCACCACAGAGATCCTTCCCTGCCCCGCATTAGAATGTCTGATGCTCAACTTCTCGAGAGCACCTCTCTGCAGCTGCTCGGTCTCATATTGTCAGCTGACCTAAGATGGAGCAAATACATCGAGTCAATTGCTTCATCCACCAGAAGGAAAGTTAGCTCCCTGTGCCGCACCAGGAAATTTTTCTTCCTGGAATCAATCCTTCAAATCTACAAATCAACCATCCGCCCTTGCATGAAGTATTGCTGCCATATATGGTCTGGTGCACTTTCTGTTTGCCTCAGGGTTCTTGATAAGATCCAGAGACAGATATGCAACATAATTGGCTCTGATCTGGCATCTCATCTGCAGTCACACTCTCACAGACGTGCCGTTGCCTCTCTCTGTCTTTTTTACAAATACTTTCACAGTAACTGCTCCGAGGAGCTGCTTTCGCTGGTTCCAAGACTTCGCGAATTCAAGCGTCCTATGAGGCTGGCATCTTGCTCTCACCCTTTCACTGTTGAAACTGTTAAATGTAGCCATCTCTTCTACTCCAATAGCTTCATATCTCACACCTATCACCTCTGGAACTCTTTTCCCTTTTCCTGTTTCCCTGAGAGCTATAATCTCCAACTATTCAAATGTAATGTCAATAGACATCTTCAGTTGCTTTGATCTATCCACTATCCATCTCTTCATCCTTTCATCTGATCGGCTCTCGCTCCAAATCCTATGTAACCCCTTGCATGCTAGTTGCTTCCAGCCTTGCTTGGGGTGAAATGCTTAAAAAAAATGTATTGGGACGACCAAAGACACATTCCAAAAACTAAGCAGAGTATTATGACACAGGAAAGATTTGTAGGAAACAAAGAAAAGAGTACTGTTCTCCTGTATGGCACTGATTGCTGGACAATGTCCTCAAATCCGAAGACGCGTTGGGATGGTCAAAGTATCATTCCAAAACATAAACAGAATATTAAAAGTCAGAAAATGAGTGAGAAAATCTTCAATAGAAACAATGAAAAGAGTCCTGAACTGTTACATGATATCTGTCCTCCTATATGACATTGAATGCTGGACACATTCCTCAAAGATGAAGAAGAGACTTGAAGCAGCAGAAATATGGTTCCACAGAAAGATGCTAAAGATACCATGAACCAAACATGTGAGCAGCAACAAGGTTTTGGAGAAAATGGATACAAAGAGGAAACTTATGCTTAACATCAGAAAGAAGCAGCTGAAAATTCTGGAACATGCAATGAGGAAGGAAGGCTTGGAAAACATGATATTCACAGGATGGACAGAGGGTTTGGTTTGGTTTGGTTTGTTTTACGGTATATCAACCTCAATGAGTTATTTAATGCTGACAAAATTTTTACTGCTGGTAATGTGTTTTTCTTCAAATTCTGGGAATATTTTTCCTTGAAGAAATCTATAGCTGGTCATATTTTTTTCAAATAATGTATAGCTGTTTGTATTGCTAGTATTTTTTCTTTAAGCATTTGTGATGATAATTTTTCCTTCAAAAATTATTGCTTGTAATAATATTTTTTTATAATTATTACAAAGTATTTCTGGTATTAACACCTATTTTTACACATGTTTGGGTGTTAACTATTTGTCCATAGCTGGGACCCTAACAAGTGCTACCACTCTGGGTCAGGGTGGACCTGGGAACACCAGCAATTAAAAAGCAGTTCCAGGCTCCTCAAAACCTCCTGATCAGAGGCCTTGCTGTTGGACGTAGTTTATCATCTTACCCAGGATGGGGATGGGAAGAGGGAATGAGGGGTAGGAGAAAGCAATGCATGACATACTTAATGGGTTTGAGCAACTGAATAGCAGAACATGGTCTGGGAGAAATAGCAAAATCTATTAATAGCTACAAGGGACAGGAGGAGGTGGAGGACCATGATCGCCTACATCCTGAACAGACATGGTCTATAAAAGAAGAAAGGTTATGTAGGTTCTCACTGTCCCTTCAGGATGTAGGCGATTATGACTCTCCACAGCATCCTTTCTTTCGTAGCTCTTAGTAATGTTTGTCTTTTCAGTATCTGTTATGGGATCTTACCCATAATAATAATAATAATGGACTATTCCATACTTAATAAATACTGTGCCTCAGGAGTAGGCAAGAAGTCCATCAGTCGTTCAAGACTTGACCGTCTGATCGGTTGAACTCTCTGCTTTCAGGCGGGGAGAAACCCAAAGGGCGGATTCTCTTTCGTGGGGGGGGGGACCAACAAAGGTTCAATGGGCATATTTTTGGCCAAGCCCACAGGCTTGGAGATCCCACGTTAAAAAGGCCTTGTGCCACATGACGCCCTCATGGGGGTGGTGACATGAATATCATCAGTCACTAGTTCAAGTCGAGTCAGTAGTTCAAGTTGAGTCAAGAGTCGAGTCAGAGGCAGTCCAAAACAGAGTCGCTTTCAGACAATTACTGCAAGACATTGGAATAGTAATACTGGTCAAGACTACATTGTTCTCCCTACTAAACCTGATTGTTCGTACTAACATTTTCTACTTCTCTGTATATATTCCTGTTTGTAATGTATCTGTGTTATTCCATACCTGTGTTCGTGTTCTTCTTTATTGGTTCTTTCTTGGACTATCACCGTGGTACAAGGAACCGGACCACAACGGTATCACACACACTCTGAGTTCTGCCATCTATTTACACAAGATAGGTAGGTTACTAGCCATTTCCCTCTGTTCTTTCAGGATGTAGGTGATCATAGTTCTCCACAACTTCCTATCCTTTGTAGCTCCTAGCATTGTTTTTAAATATCCCTCTCATTCCCTGTTTTACTATCCATTTACACAAGCTTCTACTGTATGCTATTCGCTATTTCTTCTTACCATCAGTATGCCTTGTGAGTGTGAAATTTTCCAAGCCTTCTTTCCTCATCATGTGTCACAGAAATTTCAACTAACTCACTCTGATTCTAAGTATAAGAATATTTTTTCTTGCCATTTTCAGTGAAATTTACTTCTTACTCAAGTGTTCTATTCATGGCATTCTCAGCATCCTACTGTATAGCTTCATTCCTGTTTGAATTTCTGGAATAAGTTATCATTATTTACACTATTTATATTTGGGTTATTGTTTTCATCTTTTTCGTTGTTATCACAATGTTTCGGCTGTTGTGCCCTTCACCCTTCATCAGGTGTATATCAATCTGGGTAACCTACAGCAAATTCTGAACTAAACCCTTTATTTAATCTACAGTGATAGACAGTTCTCACTCTACTTCCCATGTCTAGCAATATCTCAACCAGCTCTTATTTTTAGTATTGTTTACTCTGTTTCCACTGATTTCAAATGGAACCAATATTTTCATCCACTAGGTTAGATTGGTATTTTTGTGTCGGAAACCTACCACCCCTCTTGAAGATGAACTTGTCTGCGTCTGTAAACAAAGACTTTAAATAGTGCATGTCAGTTGACATGGGAAGATAGATAGCCAGAAAAGTTCTTAGCTGAGCTAGTTATTGACTACTCAGGCGATTTCTGTACCTTTTTACCAACCTATTAAAACCCTTTTTATTGTTACGTGTTATTTGGCATTTGTCTCTACTAACCCCAAATCAACATCATAACAGGTATACACCTGATGAAGGCCAGAGATCTCATTGACTGAAATGCTGTAAAGATATAGTCCAATTGCAAATAATGTAAATACACATTTCTGTTTTGGTTTCTATTTTCTCTAAAACTTTGTTGCTGCACACATGTTCAGTGCATGGCATTCTCATCATCCTTCTGTTGGACAACATTGCATCTGCTTTAAGTCTCTTCTTTCTCAGTGAGGAAATTGCCCACATTCACTTACATATAGGAGGAGTGATATTATATAGCAGTTGAGAACTGTTTTCTTCATTTCTAATGAAATTTTTCTGTTTCTTAATACTTTGCTTAAGTTGTAGAAGGCATATTTTATTAGCCCAATGTCCTTCAAATTTTGGCATCCCTTTTCAAAACATTTCCCAAATATATAAATTTTCATATTTTTTTTCTATTTTGGTATCTCCAGTTCATAGCTCATATTCTAAGCTGTATCTGTGGCTAATAATTCTTCATTTTGTCTTTTTTTACAATTTATAATTAGTTTTTTCTTCCTGCTTTTCTTTACTACCTTGCCAAGCACTTGTGTTTTTTCTCTATATCTGCCATCAGTACAGTGTCATCTGCATATCTGATTTTGTTAATATTGCATGTACTGATGATAAACCCTGATCAAGATCAACTCAATGTAAAGTTTAAATAAATCCGGTAAGAAGATAGTGTCGTCTGATGACCCTTTCTAATTTTGCGGATCTACTCATTTAATTTTTTATCATTATATTCATCCGCATTAATATCTTCACATACCAATCAATAATGATAGTAATATCAAAAAATATATTATTAAATTATGTATACTTCATGAGTTTAAGTAAATAAATGACAGAACAGGGTTTAGGAGAAATAATGAAAAGACAAAATTTATTAAGAGAAAAAAAGACAGGAAGTTGTGGAGAGCCTTGATTATCAACATCATGAAGCAATATGGCACATAGAAGAAGAAGAAAGATTTTGTGTAAATGGATGGTAGAATAAAGTTTAGAAGAAATAACAAAAAGACAAAATTTATTAAGAGTTACAAAAGACAGGAAATTGTGGAGAGCCATGATCATCAATGTCTTGGAGGGATATGGCACATAGAAGAAGAAGGAGATTGATTTTGTATAAATGGATAGCAGAGCAGCATTTAGGAGAAATAACAAAAAGACAATATTTATTAAGAGCTACAAAAGACAGAAAATTGTGGAGAGCCATGATCATCAACATATTGAAGGGATATGGCACAAAGAAGAAGAACTAGTTTGTGTAAATGGATGGCAGAGCAGCATTTAGGAGAAATAACAAAAAGACAAAATTTATTAAGAGCTACAAAGGACAGGAAATTGTGGAGAGCCACGATTGCCAACATCATGAAGGGATATGGTACATAGAAGAAGAATGAGTTTGTGTAAATGGATGGCTGAACAGAGTTTAGGAGAAATAATAAAACCAAAATTTATTAAGAGCTACTCAGAACAGGAAATTGTGGAGAGCCATGATCATCAACATATTGAAGCGATATAGCACAAAGAAGAAAAAGAATGAGTTTGTGTAAATGTATGACAGAACAGTGTTTAGGAAAAATAGCAAAAAGACAAAATTTATTAAAAAAACAAAAGACAGGAAACTGAGGAGAGCCATAACTGCCTATTTCTTGAGGGGACCTGGTGCATAAAATACTTATCACAAGGTAATGATTCTTCTTCTTCTTTCACCCTCAACCCTGGAAGAAGTCATTGAGGCACCGAGGTGCTGACCTGTCCACCATTCTCCTCCATCTATTGTGGTCATGTGCCAGAACATGGGTCTCAGTGAATGGTTTCTTGCTGTGCTTATCATGTAGCATGTCTTGGGCATTTTAACCTGGTGGAGCCCATCCCTTGAGTTTAACCGGTCAGCTGGTAGATGCAGCTATTCTTCTCTTCTTGTTCTTGTAATGGCATTCACCCGACATGGGTTGAGCTGGCTCCAATATTGGAGTTTCATGGGAATTTGGAATTCATAAGCGGTCCCCAACCCGCATGTACAGCACATGAGATTTGATTATAGTGGTGAAGATTTCGTGCAGGACCATCCACACTTTTTGAAGGGACGAACAGAGAGACCTGGTGCACTACGTGCCACAAGGTTCCCAAACGACCCTCCGCAGGTTTTGAATTCACAGTTTTCCTTCTCCTAGACCAGTTGACATCCAAGGCTATAGAAGCCAATCTATCCTGATATTTACCCATAGCTGGAAGAAGATGAAGAGGATTCACACATTTCCCAAGGGTATTAGCACTAAAGTGAATGTAATGGATTTGACTGGAATTCAAACTCGGCTCTCCGATTCCTCAATCCAAGCCGCTATCCATTACTCCACCGTGCCTCCTCATCATGGAGATGCAGCTATTGATTCAATGTAAAATTCTTGTTGCATTATTGTCCTCTCTCCTTAAGAGTAGTTTTTCTCATATTCTCTAACACTCAGTAACCCTTTGCGTCTTATTGACTTCATTGCCTTGTTTGTGGTGAAATGAGGTTCATTCGCTCAAAGCGATTTTTAATTATTGATCTGTTGAAGCAGTTGAGAGCTGACTGTTTAGATAGTTCTGAACAAGTCTGACACCATTCCTGACAGCTGTATGAATGTTTACAGCTGACGAGACTATTTAAAGACAGGATAGTTCAAAATAAAAGCAGAGAATCATTGTACGTTCTCAGACAAGACATCTTCTGAATGGTACCTGTCATTAGCAAAATCCAGTCTCATAAATATATTTGTTCTAGTCCATGGTTCAGTAAATTCTATACTTATAAATAAATTATAACTATTTTAAAATGTGGCATTACTTTTCAATCACGAACCAATAATTTAATCCATTAGGCCATTGTCCGCATATGAATAATGAATTGTCCAAATATAATGATAATTCCTCATACCAGTGATAACAAAAGTAGACACTTATATTTTCAAACAAGTGACTTTATACAATGATCTTCAGAGAAAATATAAAAGTAAATCGGCAACTAACTATTCTCACTAACAGGCTGTCACATGATCCTCAAGGGCCTCTTAAAGGCATCATTAAGTTTATCCTGTCATCAAAGCGTTAATCACTTTTTGCATCCTTATAGATGCATGTCAAAAGTAAATACATCCTTCTGTTTTCAAACAAATGCTTTTATTCAATAATTTAGCTGTCCTGGATAAGATGATAAACTACATCCAACAGCAAGGCCTCTGAGTAGGAGGTTTTGAAGAGTGGAGCATGGAACCATCCCTTAATTTCTGGTGTTCCCAGGTCCACCATGACCCGGGGTGGTAGCACCTGTATGGGTCCCAGCTAGGGGAAATGGTTGACCTCCAAACTGGGGTCAAAACACTATGAAAGTGTAAAAATAGATTTTAATACTAGCAATGAATGTCTGAAGAAAAAAAAAATTATTGCCAGCAATATATTTTTTGTAAAAAATAATATATTGCCAGCAATAAAATTCTTGTTGGCATTAAATAACTTATAGAACTTGATATGCTGTAAAACAAACCAAAAGAATCAATAATTTAGTGTGATACTAGCAGCATGGCCCGGCGTTGCCCGTGCTTGATTGAAAAATCGTACGACACATACAGCAATCACTATCACTTGACTTAAAATATTTTTGCCCTTCCTTGCCTTTAAAGGAGTGCCCTTTGCTATGCTGATGTTGCTACATGCCTTACTTCTTGCCTATCTCACACTGCAAATTTTTTCTAAGCTCTATACTAAACATTAAATCTGTTACGAAAAAAGAACTAAACAAAATGAACACAAAACGATCAGCTTTAAAAAAGGACTTGTAACTGGAAAAAACGAATGAAAAAAGAATGTTAACAACCAATACTTTTTCACACCCAACCCAGTTCTGAGGAATCAGAATCAACGTTGAGTTTAAGCAAGCGAATGAGCCAATTGGATTAAAGTGCCATGCAGATTTAAATTTTTCCCACTTGTGATGAATGCAGCTATCAATTTTTTTTGCATGATAGCATGCTAGTTAACATTCATGTCAGTCAGCTGTTGGCTCTCACGCTGTCCAATAGAATCTTCCTGCCTATTTGTGGCAGCCAGCTATAGGTTCTCACTCTGGCCAGTAGAAAATGGCCGCAAACTACATGAAAACTACCGTAGAAGCATGAAAATATTGATTATTTCTGCTATCGATGGGAGTTGGGAAATGCAATGTTGGACTTGGCCTTTCTGCTAATTCAGAGCATGTGCATGTAAATTTTGGTGCAAATCCATTGAAAATTGCGGCCGTGCATTTGTTACACATGCATCGTGCCTTTTATAGATAGAGATGACAAACATAGGCAATTCTATTTTCAGACAAGATTTCATATAATGATCTCTAGAGAAAAGGTAAAAGTAAATCAGCAACTGAGTATTCTCACCAACAGGCTGTCATGTGATCATCTAGGGTCTCTTAAGACTTCCAATATAATCATCTTTTACATCCATATTGAAATATGTCAAAAATAAATATATACTTCTCTTTTGAAACAAATGTTTTTATTCATTGATCAACAGCATTATTTCCCAATGTGGGTGCTAGTACCACCTTGTGGGCTCAACTATGTTGAAAAGGGCCACTGGGTGTTTTTATTTTATTTGGGAGGTGGTGAACATAGTCAGTCGATAGTGGGCATTTATTCCTTTTTTCAAATTTTCAAACATTATTTCATGTTGGCTACAAAAGCAAAATTCTGGAAGGTATCTAAAACTGTGGGAAGCTATCAAATTTTTCTTTGAGGCTTTTCCAATTCCCTATATGGCTGAATGTGGCTTCAACACAGTTACACAGCTTCTTACTAAACAAAGTAACTGTCTGAAAATTACAAAACAAAGAGATCTATGATTTCTTCTAAGCAGCATAGAACCTAGAGTAAGAGCCTTAACTAGTAAGCACTAAAGTCAATTATCGCATTGTAAATGTTGAGATAAGCTGTCAACTAAATATTTATTTTAGCATTTCAATCATCGGCATTTTTAATGTAAATGTAAACAATATTAAAATTATTTTTGCAATTATACCTAAGTGTTATCTTTCTATGAAAGATAAATTCAGTATAACATTCAAAATTTAATTTGACAGAGAGGCGTCGACAAAAAGTTTTGGGCCCATAGGGGGCACTGGTTAAAAAAAAAAGTTTGGGAAACACTGCGGTAATGTTAATATTCATATTAATATTCATGTAGGTCCAACTTCAGCTTGTGCAGGTGAAAGCCTATTTGGGAGAGATTACAAAAATATTGACCAAGACCCAGGGGTTCCTTTCCCCAAGGCAGTACCTCCACTTCTGGAGAAAACTGGGTTTATTATTATTTTTGCACTAATATGTAAGTGTTAGCTTGCTATGAAAGATGAATTCAGTATACTATTCAAAATTTAATTTGACAAGAGAGGGGCATTACAAAAAGTTTTGTGCCCAAAAGGGGTCACTGAATGAAAAAAAGGCTGAGAAACACTGTGATATGACAAATGTAGATGTTTCTATTTTCAAACAAGTGATTTTATTTAGTGATCTACACTGACATGACAAAAGTAAGCACACATTCCTATTTTGAAACCACTGCCTATCTGATGATGCACAGAGAAAAGGCAAAAATAAGTCGACACTCCTATTTTCAAAACAAAGGCCTTGCTTCAACGGTAGAAGCAATTTAAGTATATTACACATACTCCAGATACAAAGTGATACAGAATCAATACTCCCCACTCAATTGTCAAATGTCGACCACTATTCAAAGACACATGCCGAAAGTAAATAGAATCTTCTATTTTTTAAATAAGTGCTTTTTTTTTCAATAATTTACTGATTCATGACAAAAGGAAATTGACACTTCTATTTTCAAACATGCAGCTTTATTTGATGATCGACAGAGACATGACAAATAAACAACTCTGTTTTATAAAAATTGATTTAATTCAACAATCTAAATACATGACTATAGCTATAAGCTAGTATCTCAGAATGGTGTAATGGTTAATGAGCCTGGTCTGTTTCACCATTATTTCTGAGTTGTGAGTTCAGTTCTCATTGGGTGCCTGATATAAAGTTCAACAGTAAATATCCCAGCAGGGGTTGGAAAGTTATAAAACAAACCAGCCTAACTCACCATGTGATAAATTTTACCTCTCCTAGTCTGGTTGGACCACTGTTAATGAGTAGTGATTTTGATCCACACTGGGTTTCCCCTACTAATTTTGGCATTAAACAACCTAACAATTGGTGATATGCTTGCAAAATCAAAAAGCCTAACTCATTGTAGGGAAATAGTTGGTAATGTTAGTTCTTGTTGAACTATTACTATTACTGAATACTGACTTTGATCCTCACTAGGTGAACCATATACAATTCAAGATTATATAATGCAACAATGTTGTAAAATCAAGTAATGAACAATCATTGTTGGGGAAGTGTGGCTAATCTACTTCACCGTTATTAATGAGTAGTCAATTTGAGCCTCACTGGGTGCCCCAGGCAAAATTCAGCATTAAATACACCTGTCAATTACTCACATGTCACAAAATCAACCATCCAGTGTCCACATTAGTTAATGATTAACCTATCAAGTCTGCTTCCCATTTGCTACTGAGTAATGAGTTTGATCCTCACTCAGTGCCCCATACATATTTTGACATTAAATGACCCAACAATTGTTGACATGTCATAAAATCAAGCAATCTAATAATTACTACTTGGTCATCCATTTGATACTCACAGAGTGCCTGATACAAATTTTATTGTCAAATAAACATGACAATGATTGACATGTCATAAAATCAAGCAATCTAATAATTACTACTTCGTCATCCATTTGATACTCACAGAGTGCCTGATACAAATTTTATTGTCAAATAAACATGACAATGATTGACATGTCATAAAATCAAGCAATCTAATAATTACTACTTCGTCATCCATTTGATACTCACAGAGTGCCTGATACAAATTTTATTGTCAAATAAACATGACAATGATTGACATGTCATAAAATCAAGCAATCTAATAATTACTACTTGGTCATCCATTTGATATTCACAGAGTGCCTGATACAAATTTTATTGTCAAATAAACCTGAAAAGGATTGACATATCGTAAAATCAACCAATCTAATCATTACTACTTGGTCATGCATTCAAAAAGCCTAACTCATTGTAGGGAAATAGTTGGCAATGTTAGTTCTTGTTGAACTATTACCATTACTGAATACTGACTTTGATCCTCACTAGGTGAACCATATACAATTCAAGATTATATAATGCAACAATGTTGTAAAGTCAAGTAATGAAAAATCATTGTTGGGCTACTTCACCGTTATTACTGAGTAGTCAGTTTGAGCCTCACTGGGTGCCCCAGGCAAAATTCAGCATTAAATACACCTGTCAATTACTCACATGTCACAAAATCAACCATCCAGTGTCCACATTAGTTAATGATTAACCTATCAAGTCTGCTTCCCATTTGCTACTGAGTAATGAGTTTGATCTTCACTCAGTGCCCCATACATATTTTGACATTAAATGACCTAACAATTGTTGACATGTCATAAAATAAAGCAATCTAATAATTCCTACTTGGTCATCCATTTGATATTCACAGAGTGCCTGATACAAATTTCATTGTCAAATAAACATGACAATGATTGACATGTCATAATATCAAGCAATCTAATATTTACTACTTGATCATCCATTTGATACTCACAGAGTGCATGATACAAATTTTATTGTCAAATAAACATGACAATGATTGACATGTCGTAAAATCAACCAATCTAATAATTACTACTTGGTCATCCATTTGATACTCACAGAGTGCCTGATACAAATTCTATTGTCAAATAAACATGAAAAGGATTGACATATTGGAAAATCAACCAATCTAATAATTACTACTTGGTCATCCATTTCATTGTTAAATAAACATGACAATGACTGACATTATGATTCCTTATATCATTTACATTATTTGGACTGTTATCTTCAACCAATCTAATAATTACTACTTGGTCACCCATTTGATACTCACAGAGGGCCAGATACAAATTTCATTGTTAAATAAACATGACAATGATTGACATGTCATAAGACCAACTAGCCTGTCAGTTCATTGTGTGTAATTGTTATCCTTTCAAGTTTTCTTCAATATTTCTACAAAATACTGAGTGTGACCATCACTGGGTGCTCCATACCAATTTTGACATTAAATAACTTAGCAATTGTTGATAAGCCATAAAATTAACCAACCTCATCCATATGAAGGAATGGTTAGCAATGCAACTCTGCTTGACCATTGCTACTGAGTAAGTGAGTTAGATCCTTACTGGGGGCTCTAAACATAATTTGACAAATCAAAAAACCAACATGGCTTGATATGTAATAAGATTAGCCAGCCTATCTTGGAGTAATGTTAGTGTACATAAATTAAGAAAGGAGTAGTTTGTGTCTATATCTCTGAGATGAGGTATTACGATTCCTTATATTATTTACATTATTCGGACTGTTATCTTCATCTTCATTGCCATATTCATGTTTTGGCCATTGTACACTCTGGTCTTCGTCAATATCTGTTGACATCTCTGAGATGAGGTATTATAATTACTTGCATTATTTACATTATTTGGGCTTTAACTTCATCTTCATTGCCACATTCACAACATTTTAACTATTGTATGCTTGGCCTTCTTCAGGTGGTTAGAATTTTGAACCAAACATTTATTTTGTCCACAGGGGTAGATTCTTCTATTTCCACATACCACACCTCTTCTGAATGTCTCAGTTATTTCCTTTTAACTCAACTCTCCAAGTTTGGTTCCCCACAGTTGTGACCTGGTATCGAATACACAACTCTTTGGGTCTAGTCATTGGATCTAACCAACGTCGTTATCCACTGGGCTATGTGTCCTTGAAACATTGTGAATATGGCAATGTAAATAATGTAAGTAAGAAGTATTTTGTTTAAGGAAATATATATTTGACAAAATCAAGGGTGTATGTTTATCTTTTAGCTAGTTTCTATTAATGCACTTTCAAGAAATTTCATCTTCAGTCAGCTATATGTCATGCATGATATATGCTTAGGCGATCATGAATCTTCGATACATGATTGATGAAGCAGATTTTTTCTTGCAGTAGGTGGCCATTTCGTTCTGCAGTAGACTAGTTGCCATCTGGATGTCAACTGTTCTACTGCAGAAAGAAATCTTCTCACCTGAGTATTTGCAAAATCTTATTTGAGAAAAATATATGGAGAGCACATATTTACATCTAATATACATCTAGGGCTATACTTTCATAGGAATTAACATTGTCAAGTGTATATATATATATATATATATATATATATATATATATTTATTAAAGACATTTTACCGAATGGCCTGAATGTCCGGTAAATGTTATTTAATACTGTTTATTATAAACAGAGCATTTACTTAAATACTTGTATCTATAAAAAGAACGTTAAACATAAAAATGTCTTTAATAAATAGATTGTGGGACTTTGTCCATTTCTTAATATATGACGTCATTTGTTTACATTCGATATGCCAGAGCAGTTATGAATGTATGAGATTCATGGAAGATTGAAGTTTATAAGCAGTAAATTCGACCTTTTCTACCGAACACTTCTTTGTGGCCGATCGATAAGGCATGTCAGCGTAAATGACGGTTCCGTATAGGATGCAGGTTCGAATCCTGTCAAAGAACGAATATTTTCTATGAAAATTTCTCGGACATTCAGGCCAGTAAATGTTATTTAATACTGTTTATTATAAACAGTGCATTTACTTAAATTTTTGTATCTATAAAAAAAGAACGATAAATATAAAAATGTCTTTAATAAATAAATTGTCGGACTTTGTCCATTTCTTATATATATATATATATATATATATATATATATATATATATATATACACTTGACTTCTTTTAGTGGACTCAGCAATTTTCAATCTGCTTG
>CAHIKZ030001868.1:1065000-1077500 GCA_903632075.3 Acanthosepion pharaonis
CCAGCCCATATATGGCAGCAATACTCCATGCAAGGGCGAATGGTTGTTTTATATATTTGAAGTATCGATTCAGGGGAGAAAAATTTCCTGCGTAAGGCACAGAGAGCCAACTTTCCTCACGGTGGAAGAAGCAATTGACTCAATGTATTTGTTCCATCTCAGGTCAGCAGTCAGCGTGAGACCGAGCAGATGCAGGGAGTTGCTCTCAGGAAGTTGACTATCAGACATTTTAATGGGGGGCAGGGAAGGATCTCTATGGTGGTTAATGGAGAGTAATTTAGTTTTAGTGGCGTTAAAGTTGACCAGCCAATTCTTGCCCCAGTTAACAACCGATTGGAGGTCCATTTCAAGACGCACGGCCAGGTTAGTTTTGTCGCCGACACTAGACTTGTTTTTGAGGCAGGAGTAAATTGTAGTGTCGTCTGCATAGATGCCGACCTGGGAATCTATAACTTCAGGAAGGTCATTGATGAAAATGAGGAAAAGAGTGGGGCCAAGGATGAAGCCTTGGGGCACACCTGCGTTAATGGGATAGGAACTGGAGGAGAATCCGTTGAGAACGACCTTCAATTCTCGGTTAGACAGGAATGATTGTATTAGATCAAACAGTTGACCAGTAACACCATACCCCTGGAGCTTACGAAGAAGGCTGGCGTGCCAAACCCTATCGAATGCTTTGGAGATGTCGAGGGCCACAGCATGAGCCTCACCGTTATTTTGAAGGGCTTGGTAGACGGTTTCAGTGATGGCCGTGAGCACATCAGTGTGTGTGTGAGTGTCTTTGTGTGTGTGTGTGTGTAATATAATTTCTATATATATTATATAGGTGTGGTACTTATTGGAAAGCACTAAATATCATTGATAGAGCTAATATATCCATATGACTGAATATATATATATATATATATATATATATATAAAACATTAGGCAGCATATAATTTACATACAAAGAAATAATCACACATAGAATCAATCAGAAGTATCAATGCGATTATTGGCGACATCCATCGCTAGAAACATGATATATGCATTAAAATACTGTTAATCCATAGTACGAAGTGATCCTCGTTGATAAACTTGATGTCTGTAGTTTTCAGTTTATTTGATGTTAAAATGCTAGTACTTACGAATAGTCCTCTATTCATCATCAGGCATGTGGTTTTTTCCTTATAATGCCTAATGTTTTTATGTTTATCGATCCGCAGTACATAAAAAATTCCTATGAAAAAAACTACTACTAAGACATTACACTATATTATTGAACTATATACTTAGTTCATGACATAAAAACTGAATACACTTCTAAAAATAGAATACGTGGATTTAACACATCACAAGAAATACTTAAATAAAATTCTCACTTAAAATTAATTAAGTATTTCGTCTTCAATTTTTTGATTTTATAAGGAAAAAAACACATGCCTGATGATGAATAGAGTAACAGTATTTTAATGCATATATTATGTTTCTAGCGATGGATGTTGCCAATAATTGCATTAATACTTCTGATTGATTCTATGTGTGATTATTTCTTTGTATATATATATATATATATATATATATATATATATATATATGTGTGTGTGTGTGTGTGTGTGTGTGTAAATTTTATTTTTTTTTTTTGTTTGGATAGTAAAGTCTGATGATCTGCAGTGCTTTAAAAGGGCTGTGGTGAAATAATTTTTTTACATGGAACCTTAAAGTGGTCTGTTTTTATTTAAATTATATATATATATATATATATATATATATATATAGTAATAGCTGGCCACTCATATTCAAGGATATCTATCTATTAGGGTGGCTAGCCAATACCTATTGCAGACATTCACTCCGGCACATTTTTTGTGTTTATTCAACACCGACAGAGCCAACCTGTTGTTTAAACTGCAACTATGCTGAGCAGACCTGAGTTACAGTTTCTGGGAGAGAGAATGTTATCTAGCATGATAAGCATTTTGAACAAGGCCATCACACTCAAATACTCAGTCACGATGACTTGTGGCTTCATGATAGCACAGCGCTACTGACAACCCCATCTACTCAATTTCACACACAGTGCTTGGGTCAACCCATGGTATGTTTTTCAGGCACTTTCCAAAGGTGCCACATGCTGGAATCGCCCCCTCCAGACTGATAACATCAGTAAGTCTCCTTCCTTATATATATATATATATATATATATATATATATATATATATATATATATATTGTCTTTTTTACAGACATATTTTTAGTTATATCAAAAATTTTAATTTTGTTTACTGGCATATCAAACTTCATGGGTTATTTAATGCTGAAATCTAAATATTTTGTACACAATTTTTTGTTTTATTTTTTTCAGATAATAATTGCTTTATTTACGTTTCAGAAGCAAGACTGAGTAGATATGAGGTTTCAGAAAATCTGAACGATTGAATGTGCGTTAAGTCAAATGTGACTGTGAAACTCTCCATATCTAAGCAATCAAAACACACCGGATCAAATGAAGGTATCTCTTACTGTTGTGGTAGGATCCACCTAATTTGCATAGTGGAGTACCGACCATATAAATATGGTTGGTACCGGGAAGAGAGGGGAGGAATCAAGAGATTCAACCAGAGACTCTGCCCGACTGTGACTCAGTCAACACAAACTCCAGGAACGGTCTTACCAGGAATATGCAAAAGACTATATGTAAATATTGTGTACATTTTCTTGTTTCAATACATTTTGTTCTAAGTACATTTTGTGTTGCATTATTATTCCATGCATTAGTCAAGTTTCAACAGTTACAAATCAGGGACACAGGTTTGCCCCATCCAGAAAGCACATTTTCTTTCTTAAGTTTTCTCAAGTGTGCAGGCCAAGAGACTAGGTATTTACTCTGTTTCCCCACTAAGACGAGTTGTGACACTTGATCAGTTTTAAGGTGAGAACTCAAGAATGTACATCTAGGTTAGGAACAAAAATTGCCCCAAATCCCAAAGCATTGGTTGCACTGGCCTTGGTGCAAGCATCAATCCCTCTCTCTGGTGCAACATGCCAGGAGATTAAATAAACAACTAGATCATCTATTGAAATACAGGTGTCCGCTAATAGGAATTTATTTCTATATGTATTTTTCAATCAATAAGATCCCATCAGAAGCAAATATGATACTGTTAAAAATATTTGAGTCAGAAACATTAATGTTGTTGTTTTTCCCTTAATTTACTTTTTAATTAAAATGAGTTAAAAATATAGTTTTTATATGCAATGAAAGCAAAACTAAATGTAAAAATTACCATTTAATAATGAATTTCCTTGTTTGTTTTTAATCTGTTTGATATACATGTTCATGTAACAATTTTTCTTTCAGTTTAATAAATTATCTACTTCTAGTAGGTACTAAATCACTGGTTTCTATTGAAGCCAAAATAAAATTCAGTAGTTTTAATTCATGTTTTTAAGTCAGGCATTCGTGACCACCTTAGAAAATTGGTGCACCATAATCTTTATCACTGATTTTGGTCATTTCCTGCATTAAATTAAGTGAGAAAAAATCAAGACTCCAGGAGGGACAAAAGCGATTATCCATAGTGAAAGTGAAAGTAAAAGAAAAAAAAAAGATTATGCATTACAGTGAAAGTATCTTGCAACTGTCAACATTGGAACCATAGAAAAACACAGGAAAGGGAAAAAAAAAAAGGGTAATGGATTCCATTTGGTTATGGTGATACACTAGAGAAATAACACATCAAGAATATTACCTTAAGGCAGAAACATCGTAACAACTGCCAGTGTGACCACTTTCTACTCAGCAGACAGAAATTTTGGGCTTGAGGCAGTTGGATGCTTAGAAAGAAGTTTTATGGATTGAGAAGTGGGGGCAGCAGGCATCAACAGAAGAATATTTAGGCCACTAACCAACCAGGTCAATACTGGTCAAATCTCGGACATGGATTTATCATCACTTCAGTGGTTCAAGTTGAGATTCATGGATAAAGTGTCACACCCACTTTAAGCTGAGTTTGTTGAGGTGACTATCTTGCATACAGTTATCTGCTGGGTAATAAGAATGGTAATATGACTCATTGTGATAACACCACTATTTTCTTCTGTTTTAATGGTAAGTCTGATCAGTTCGATAAGGTCAAATACCTGACCTTGTTATACATTATGCCCTATTGACCATCTTATATATAAAGTTGAGCTACTATACAACACAGATGATGTGAAGATTGTGTTCAAGCATTAAACAGATTGTCACCACTCAGTATT
Source organism: Acanthosepion pharaonis (assembly GCA_903632075.3). Classification (NCBI taxonomy): domain Eukaryota; kingdom Metazoa; phylum Mollusca; class Cephalopoda; order Sepiida; family Sepiidae; genus Acanthosepion; species Acanthosepion pharaonis. The sequence continues at coordinate 1,069,244 of CAHIKZ030001868.1, forward strand.
GAAATCAGTCCCTGTTTTTATATTTCTATCCCTGATATTGAACAATTTCATGCTCAGATATTGCATACCAACATATTTATAACATTAATACTAACTATAATAGGAGGCACGGTGGAGTAGTGGATAGTGGCTTGGATTTAGGAATCAGAGAGCCGAGTTCAAATTCCAGTCAAATCCATTACATTCACTTAAATACTAATACCCTTGGGAAAGGTATGAATCTTCTTCTTCTCCCCACCAGCTATGGGTAAATAGCAGGACAGACTGGGTTCTACAGCCTTGGATGGCACCTGTTCTACTGCAGAAAGAAATGGTAACCTACTGCAGGAAAAAAATCGAAAGATACATGATCGCCTAAGCATGTATCATGCATGGCACATAATTGACTGAATAATTATAAACACTTGCTTAAAATATTATGTCACATCACCATCTTTCTACAGATCCATTATTATACAGTTGATCTAAAAAATGACCTTCACTTTTTTGTTAATTTGCAGAAGTTACGGCTTGTTAATTCTCATGCCTCCAAAATGGCACTGATCTCTTTTAATCATCTGAAAGAAACGTTTTTTGCATTGCTGATGATAATCTTCAGGAGAGTGATGACTTGAACCTTCTCAAGCTCATGTTTTCTGTTGAAGTGGAAATATTTTATTGAAACAATTGGTAAGTCTGCTGCTAGGAATGTTGGTTTACTCTGTTGTGTTATAGAATTTGTCTTGCCAGAATCTTCCTGACACATTTATGAATCTATCATTCATCCATGGATTGAATATTGCTGCCAAATCTGATCTGATCCAGTATGTTGTAATTCTTGATAAAATCCAAAGAAGAATCTGCAATGTTATTGGTCCTGACCTGGCATCTTAGTTTTAATCACTTTCCCATCACTCTAACACAGATTCTCTGTGTCTTTTCTATCAATATTTTAATGGTAATTGCTTTAGTGACCTTTCCCCTCTGGTATGTAGACTTAATAAAATTAAATGCAGTAGTAGAACTCATCGTTTTAAAGTTGGAATGACTAAATGTAATTGCAAGTTCTATTTCAACAGTTTCTATGCTGACATACTTGCTGAGCTCTCTTTTGTCTTTTTACTTACCTGGCACGGGCTGGGTAGGGTTTATCATCTCTCAGTTGCATCTCTGTCTTTGGGCAAAGTGTGGCTCAGTTGTGGCTCTGTCAGAGGAGCAACTGAGGAAAATTATACTTTGAGGTACCCAGCACTGTGGAAGATCTGTACCCTCTCATTGCGCCAGAGAGAAGGATCAGTTGTTCACCACCAAGGCCAGTGCAAGTGAAAGTTGTAGGTGGCTTGGGGAATTTTTATCCTTGGCCTGGGTGTATGTGCTCAGGTTCCCCACAATAAACCTGATTTTGTGTCGCATCTCATCTCAGTGGGGAGATGAGGTAAATAAATATACTTTTCAGTCAAGTTTGATCTTCAAGAATTTAAATGCAATATCAATCATTATCTACTGTCACCTTAATTCCTGTTCTTTTATTGTTCTCTGTCCTTAATGTTGTTTTCTTTTTCTCATTCTTTTACACTCAGTAACCCCTTGTGTCTTAGTGGCTTTATTGCCTTGTGTGGGGTGAAATGAATAAAAAAAAACACAACACAGGTATTTCTGTGATAGCTTTTTGTTAAGGAGAATAGGCAGAAGAGGGGAGGGTTAAATGCACAAGCTTTGGAACATAAAAGACATTTTTTTTAAATTAAAATCACTGAAGTTTTGTAAAATGGTTTTCTTGAAAGAGAAAATCACTAATAAATAAATATATATATATATATATATATATATATATATTTGGTTGGATTGATGTGAGATTGTGACCCTGGGTTTCACGATCACAAAAGCGTGAAGCCCAGGGTCACAAACTCATCAATCAACCTAAATAATATATATATATATATATATATATATATATATATATATATATCCATCCAAACAAATATGTTAGCTCTATCTCTGATATTGAGCACTTTTTAATAAGTACTGTGCATATAATATAAAAATAATAATATATATATATATGTATATATATATATATATATATATATATATATATATATATATATATATATATATATTTATATTTATAAGCACACACTTTTCATGGACACCTCGGTGTGGTATAATGGTTAACAAGCTTGTCTGCTAGATCAGTTACTACTGAAAAGTGAGTTTGATCCTCACTGGATGCCCCATGTTTTCGGCCTTGTGCCACATCTAAGCTATGCTTGGAAAATCTTTGCACACACTTTTCATATATATATATATATATATATATATATATATATATATATATATATATATATATATAGATATATATATATATATATACTACTGTTGAAAAGTTTGGTAATTTTTTTATTTGAGAAAAATTATTATGCAGACATGATTTTTATTAGAAGTTTTATTATGACAAAATGAAAAAAACAAAATCATTAAATTTTGCTCTAGTCAAAATATCCTCCTTTTGCCTTGATTACTGCAGCACAAAATTTTAGCATTTGTTGTAAAAGTTTCTTGGAGTATAAGTTTGATATTCCATTCTTTTTCCAATAACTCTAAGTGTTCTTTTTTCATTTTTTTTTCACTCTTCTGCCAAGTTTATCCTATGCTAATTCTGATTGTGGCTTCAAACTTTACATCTCTAGAGTATGTTTATGAAGAATAGAGGGTTTCATTGTTTTCTAGTGAGAGTCCTCTTCTGTTGATGATTCTTGATTAGAATTAAAACATTCAGATATAAAAAGCTTCAAGGTAAGGCACTAAACTAATCCTAGTAGAAGTGAACAACAATGATAATTTAACATCTTGAAACTTCATAAAAGGAAAAACAATAAAGAATTAAATTTAGATATGAATGTTATTGGAATCATAATGAAATGAAAACAAAATTTTATATCAAGTTAATGGGATACACTTTGTATTCGGAGATCAAATTATTTTTATTATTTCATTTTTCTCCACTTTCATTTCTATTGGCTTCATTGTTGTTGCATTCTGATGTTCAGAGATGAAGTCTTTTCATTATTTCATCTTCATCTTTGTTTTCCGAATTTATAAGGTTAAGTATTTTCATTATTTCATATTTCATTCTCACTGTTGTCTTCATCTTTGTTATTTTCCGAATTTATAAGGGTTTTTTTCATTATTTCGTATTTCATTCTCACTGTTGTTCTTTGTTAGAATTTATAAGGTTAAGTTTTTTCATTATTTCATTTCATTCTCATCTTCATCTTTATTTTCTGAATTTATAAGGTTAAGTATTTTCATTATTTCATATTTCATTCTCACTGTTGTCTTCATCTTTGTTATTTTCCGAATTTATAAGGTTAAGTATTTTCATTATTTCATATTTCATTCTCACTGTTGTCTTCATCTTTGTTATTTTCCGAATTTATAAGGTTAAGTTTTTTCATTATTTCGTATTTCATTCTCACTGTTGTCTTCATCTTTGTTATTTTCGAATTTTGTTAAGTTTTTCATTATTTCAAATTCTCACTGTTGTCTTCATCTTTGTTATTTTCTGAATTTATAAGGTTAAGTATTTTCATTATTCCATATTTCATTCTCACTGTTGTCTTCATCTTTGTTATTTTTCAAATTTATAAGGTTAAGTATTTTCATTATTCCATATTTCATTCTCACTGTTGTCCTAATCTTTGCTGATTTCCGAATTTATAAGATGAAATCTTTTCAATATTGCATCTTAATAATATATGAAAACAACAGTGTACTATAATGAGTATAGGTAAACATTGGTCTGTTATATATTTGTGCTTATAGGTAAACATTGATTAGTTTTATAATGGAGTCTATAGGCAAACATTGGTCCGTTATACATTTGTGTTGGTTTTATGACTGGGCCTATTAGTAATTTTGGGGTGTTTTGTATAAAAATAATCAATTGGTTGGATGGATACTTGATTCTGTTGATAATCATTAGTCTGGTTTATACTTAATTCTATAGCTAAACATTGTGTTTATTATTGATTCTATAGGTAAACAGTTGTTGTGCTTATAGTTTAGCATCAACAGGTAAATATTTTAGCCTTGTATTTGATTCTATCCCTAAACCTGGTGCAGTTTATTCTTGAATCGTTTGGTAAGTACATTTGAGGATGGTTACTGAGTCTTTAAGTAAGTGTTGGTTCAGTTTGTACTTGTGTCTATAGGTAAAAATTTGTCAGGTAAAGCTTTGATTGTATGCATAAATGAAGGTGTGAATTATGCTTGAGACTATAAGTAAATATTTCTAAGTATTGATAAATATTGGTAAGTTTATTTACTTCAGTATGTAAGCCAAAATGAGTTGTTTTTTTTTTCTTGTGACTATTCATAAATATTGGTTTCATTTCTTTGTGAGTCTATAGTTAAACATTGACTGTGTTTATACTTCAATTCTAAACATAAGCAATTATCATTTTTTACTTGTTCCTATCGGGAGACACTGGTTGTATTGTTCAGTCTGTAGCTAAATATATGTTTGGTGTATTCTTGATTCTATATGTCATATAAACTGCGTCTAGAGATTATATGTAAAAGAGGTATTGTCAAATATTTTATGTAAAATTCATAGATATGTGTTATCCAATGAAATAATTTGTACTATTATGTATAGCGAGTAAGCATGAAAGCAATTAAGTCCCAATTTTCAATAATCTCTTGACACTGCAAATTGCTGTGATTACTGAAAAAATACTAAATATCAATCTGAAATTGATATTTAGTATTTTTTCAGTAATCACAGCAATTTGCAGTGTCAAGAGATTATTTGCAAGAACTAGAATTTAGTATTATGCCTGGTAAAAAAGAACTAACATTGAATGAAAAGAACTATATAATCAAAGAAATTAGCAAAGGAAAGTTTTTGCCTCAAATTTCTAAGGATTTGAAAAGGGATCATCGAACAATCAAGAAAATATGTCAAATGGGAATTCAACCAAGAAAAAAGTCTCAGGCTGAATTCAGGAATTTAACAAAGCGAGATCTATCACATATCCAAAGAGAATTAATAAGAAATGCAAATGCTTCAAGTGCGTTCATATTTGAGGCCACTGGAGCTCCTATGGTGTCAAGGGAAACAAGGTGTAATGCATTAAGGAAGTTTGCTGATGTAAAAAAATCAAATAAAGAAACCCATTTTAACAAAAAAACATAAGGAAAGAAGATTGCAGTGAGCAAAAAAATACATGAAAACTGATTTCAGTAAAGTGCTTTTTACAGACAAATCGAGGATCACCCTCGATGGGCTGGATGGATGGGCTCGAGGATGGGTTTGCAAGCAACATGACTCAAGAAAATTTTTTAAACACCAACAAGGCGGCAGTGGGATCATGATATGGGCTGGGATTATTGGTAATGAGCTTGTGGGTCCATTTAAACTGAAAGACAGGGTTAAAATGAATTCCAAAAGTTACTGTGATTTTCTAAAGCAAAATTTCTTTGAATGGCTTGATAACCAGTCTTTAGCCAAGTGTAGATCTATGATCTTTATACAAGACAATGCACCAAGTCATGCATCAAAGTTTACTAAATCCTGGTTGAAAGAAAAGGGATTTGTTGAAGATTCTCTTATGGACTGGCCTTCACATAGCTGTGACTTGAATCCCATTGGGAACCTGTGGAGCATCCTCAACAGAGATATTTATTCTAATAGAAAGCAATTCAACAGCAAGAGTGACCTCTGGGAGGCAGTTAAAGTTGTGGCAAACAACTTACCAGCCGCTAAAATTGCAAATCTATCATCAGACGTTGACAATACACTGCTAAGAGTTATTGAAAAGAAAGGAGCATTTGTGAAATAAATTTTAGGAGGTTCTTATTATTTTTTGTTAATATATCTTTTATTTTTAAAATAAATTTTTTTTTTAATGTTTTTCCTTTAAGAAATTGACGAATTTGTTCTAAAATCTTTTCATATTATTTTTTTACATTCGTTTTACAAGGTATAATAATGTAAAAGTATCAAAATAAATAGTTGCAAATAAACTACTGACAGTCAAATTAGTCTGTTTTGTTAACTTAGTAAAACTTTTTTCAACCAAAAACAATAGTTTTCTCTATCACTATATATCTAAGTTAATAATATTGAGTAGAATCTAAACAACATCATAATAGGACTTTTAACATTAAAGACATAACTCTTTATACCAATTCATAACTTGCATATAATCTCTAGACGCTTTTTATATATATATATATATATATATATATATATATTTTAAGACATTTTGTGTTTATACATTCTTTTTATAGATACAAATATTTAAGTAAATGCTCTGTTTATCATAAACAGTATTAAACAACATTTACCAGCCTGAATATCCAAGAAATTTTCATAGAAAATATTCATCCTTCGAATTTTGAATTTGTAGGTCTGATGAATTGGATCATGATTACGATACCAATATAATAAATTATAACCATGAAATATTAGTGTTTGAACCTTTTTTATTATATTCTTACATTGTTCTGGGCATTGAGTTCTACCTGGATACTATCCTCTTGTGAACTTATTTATATATATATATATATATATATATATATATATATATATATATATATATATATATTTCATATATATATATATATATATATATGCATATATATTTTATATATATATATTTTATATATATACATATCTATATATGTATGTATGTATGTGTGTGTGTGTGTGTATACACCCTACAATTCAAATGTCTGAAGCCACCTGCAGAATTAACAGGAGACAGAAGAGTGAAACCTTTCCATCCTAAAAATGAAAAGGAACTCTTAGAATCATTGAAAAAGAAGGGAATCAATTATCTAACTTACACTTTGAGAAACTTTTGCAACAATATTAACTATGAACAAAGCCACAATGTGCTAACCGTATTTGGAAACTAAAAACATCACTACCACACACAGAATATACACAGAACACACACACTCTACTAAGCAGATAATCGAATCATCTTTGATAATGGCTAAAGGTATAGCCGAAAGCGCTCGGAAATACAGAACATTCGGACAGTTCTTACACACCCTTTGTCCAGTGAAGAAAGCTAAACATGCATAAAGAAAGGATTGCTGCCTAAATATACAAATATATATATATATATATATATATATATATATATGAAATATAGTTTTAAGGTGTGCTATATTTATGGGATAAAGTGCTCAATATCAGAGATAGAGCATATGAAAATCTAAATATAAAAGTGAACATTAAAGTCAGCACTCCAGAAGCTACAGGCTGTTTCATGCTAGATGCAATTGTCAGCCCTGACAATTGCATCTAGCATAAAACAGCCTGTCGACTCTGAGTGTTGACTTCAATGTTCACTATATATATATATATATATATATATATATATATATATATATATATATATATATATATGTGCCTGTGCGCATGTAGGATCAACGCCAAGGCCTAGTTAGGCAATAGTCATACTATTTAGTCTCATCAGTATATTTCAGGATCTGTCTAGCTCATGAAATAATGGTAGCATCTTAGTTGGTCAAGATCTCTGGGTGGTGAGACTGCTGTGACCTCTCCAGGTCACAGGTCAGGGCAATGTTGTATGGACCAGACAACAAGCTCTCCCACCCACATCTGCCCTTCCAACTCTCAGCCAAACTGATGAGGCACAAGTGAATTCAGGACATTATGGTAGGGGCCGGCTTGTCTACAGGAATTGCCAGAAGGAGATCAATGTTGACAGGCATCCGCCTTAGGGACTCCATTCTGGATTCTTAGTATAGATTTTCTTTCTTAGGCTTTCCTATCAATATTTGCCCATATGGAGGTGTCGTCAGAATAATGGTTATTAGGTTGGATTATAGAATCAACAAGCCAAGTTCAAATATCAGTCAGTTCTTTGGCATTCACTTCTCACTAATGCTCTTAAAAAAAGGCATGAATCCACATTCCTTTAGCTATAGGTTAAATTGCAGTGGAGTCTGGGCACTAAAGAAGGCTGCTTGGAGATAGTCACACACTGCGTATTATTTCTGTTTACACATTTTTTTTCTGAAAGGGTGGATGCTTCTATACAAGAGGTCATCACCAAAAGGTTGATTTCTAAACTGAATTGCTTGGCCTTCATATGTTGAAATCAGTGAGAGCCTTTCTTCTGGCCATTAACTGCAACATTCAATTCACAGAAACACACACACACATAAACACACACAGGAGAATTCCAAATGTTGTAAATTATCCTGCAATACAGAACAGGAATTGGTTATATAC
>CAHIKZ030001868.1:1080000-1082500 GCA_903632075.3 Acanthosepion pharaonis
TTTTAATTAAACAGTATTAATTACATTTACCAACCTGAATCTTTATGAAATTTTGTAGAAAATATACATTCTGTAACAGGAATTGAACCTGTGTTCTATACAGAACTGTCATTTGATCTGATGTGCTATACCATTTAACTATAGAGAGATGTCTGGTTAGCAAAGTTCAAACTAATGTTTGAAACAACAAATCTTTGATCATCTTTCCCTGAAATGATCATATCTGCTCATGAAATATAGCTTAATGTAAATAATGACAATTAAAATATACACATTTTTTTACTTTGTTGTTAGTTTGAATATTTATAAACATGCATTTAATTTCATTTAATTTTAAATCTAAACTGTTAATCATCTTTATAAATAAACAAACATTAATATTTATTGATTTTAACTATTAATCTTGCTTGCAAGTCAATAAACACTGTATTTATTGTCATTTAAACAGTAAATCTATTGTCGTTTAAATTATGCTAAAATGAAAATAACATGGAAATCTCATTTTAACTTATGTTTATCAAAATATCTTGAAAATAATAAAGAATAATTTTATTCCATAAAATTGCCATTGGCCTCAACCATGGCCTCCAAAAAACTTCAGAATCTCCGGCATCTCTTCTGCACAGTCTCCTCGTTTAAGTTGGCGAATGCTGCCGTAACGCTTGCATTCAGTTCATCTTTATTTTTACAACTGCACAGCACACATAATAATCAAGGTGTTGCAGTCTGGAGAGTTAATTGGCTAAATGTAAGTGGTAATGTGCAGAAATTGTATGACAGCCATGACTGGGTACTCCTGCTTGTGTAGCATGGTGCAGAGTTCTCTTGCCAGACATAGGGTTTTCCAGTAGTCATCCTCTTGAGCCAGGGAAGTACTACCTCCTCAAGGAACTTGATATAGGCTTCTGTGTTGAGTCTGAGGCCCTCATCAACAAATTTGAGTTCTTTTCTTATCAGACAGATCAAAGTGATTTTTTTTTTGTGATCACCATTAGACATATCCCTCTCTGAATCCTTTGCAGTCTCCTCAGATTAAAACCCAAACACTCTGAAATGTTCATATTGGAGCTTCTGACATGAATGCCAAGCAGTACAGCATGCTGCTTCCAAATTTCTAGCAGAGTGAATTGTGTCATGGTGCTTGTTTTCTCACAGATAGTGCCCAACTATACAATAGTGTATGACTGACAAAATCAACAACAAACAACGTGCATGAGCAAAATTAAAAAATAAAATGGCAACACATTACCCATCACATAGTGTATCGTCTTAATTTTTCTTGTAGTTATGACAGTGTTTCAGCCATTATGCTCTCCATTATATTTATGTCAATTTGGATAACCAAAGAGAATTCTGAATTGAACCCTTTATTCAATTGACAAGGGTAGACTCTTCTTGTTTCACTGCCCATCACTAAGAATATCTCATCTAGTTCTTATTTTCTGGTACTGCTCATTTATTTCTCGCTTTGTTTCCACTGAGTCCATGTAAACATTGCCCTACCTATGGATTGAAAAATATGGAAAATTGCACCAGCCTACAGCAATAATTCCATAAACACTGCCTACCCCAGGGACTGAAAAATATGGAAAACAGCACCAGCTTACAGCAATAAGTTTATAAACACTGCTTGTCCCAGGGACTGAAAAATATGGAAAACAGCACCAGCCTACAGCAATAAGTCCCTAAACATTACCTACCCCAGGGACTGAGAAATATGGAAAACAGCACCAGCCTACAGCAATAAGTCCCTAAACACTGCCTGTCCCAGGGACTGAGAAATATGCAAAACAGCACCAGCCTACAGCAATAAGTCCATAAACACTGCCTGTCCAAGGGACTGAAAAATATGGAAAACAGCACCAGTCTACAGCAAGATGTTCATAAATTTTTACTGCATTACTTAAAAACTGGAAACTATAAGACATCATCAAAAATTGCAAATATATTCACTCTATTCTAAGCAAATAATATAATATACTTTAAACAACAATACCTTAAACTATACAAATAAGATAACAATGTCCTCTGAAAGAAATTATAAATAAACAAAAAATAATTACAATAAACAGATCAAGTAAATATTAAACAAATTAACAAACTGTACAAATTACCATAAGTACTATTTGTTTATTGTAGTTTAATGGATATCAGCTCAGGATAAGTATTAGGGAGAGCCGAGTTTGAATTCCAGTTGAGTTTATTATATTCACTTATGCACAAATACCCTTGGGAAAGGCATGAATCCACCTTTTTGTCTCTCAGATATGGGTTGAATAGCAGGACAGACTGAGTTCTTGGTGGGCAACCAATCTACTGTAGAAAAAACAGTAACCTACTGCAGGAAAAACCTTCTGTCTCGTTACTCATGTATCAAAACATACATGATCAACCAAGCATGTATCATGTGTGCCACTTAACTGACTGACTGAAGTACTATTTATTAATCATCAGTGAATAATTAATGAATAAAGTAATTAATTATCAGTAAAAAGTTGAC
>CAHIKZ030001868.1:1087500-1140000 GCA_903632075.3 Acanthosepion pharaonis
TATAACAAACCTGAATTTGAACTCAGCTCTCTGATTTGTCATTCTGATTTTCAATTCATTATACTACCATGCATCCATATATTGCAAACATCAACATTATTATTAATTCTAAATCCCAAAGGGAAAGTAATTCTTTTAGTTTTCTTTATTTGAGGAATAGATGTATACTGATATTGTATTTATAAAGGATTAAAAGTTATAAGAGTTACTGGTGAGAGTAGGTTTTTTTTAAACCTAACCAGCATAATTTCAAAAAGGAGAAACAAGGTAAAGGATTCAACTTTCACTTCTTTTATTTTCTACTTTCACTTTCTACTTTCCCTTTCACTTTCTACTTTCACTGTCACTCTCCTTTCTTTGTTTTTACTTGTTTTTATTCCATAACGCTTCATTTCCAGACCCTGATCTGGCTGTCCAATGTTGTCATCCACCTTTGTCCATTTCTGACACCCCTACCAGCATTCCTAGAGCTTCTGTTGTGTCCATTTCTGTGACCATCCACTTCTATTGTGTCTGGTCATCTCATGTCCATGCTGTTACCATCATTGTGGACATCATTGTCGCGTGCAGTTGTCATTGATGTTGTCTCTGTTGTCAATGTTCCCAATGGTGTCAATCCTGTAGTGACCAGTGTGAGGGTTTTCACTGTTGGCTGACTCTGAACACACCTTTGAGAGAACATATTAGCTCTGATTGATGAGAGTTGATTAAGAGGGTGGGATTTCTTCCCACAAGTCATAGTGGTGTTGTTTGTCTGAGGAGGGGTCATTGGGAAACTGGGCATTGGAGAATGGTTATTTGGTTAGTGCCATTGGTGAGGAAACAGAGGTAGAGGAAATGAATAAGCCTGTAAATGAGGCATACACTGAGATAGGCAGTCGTGCTGGGGGGGGGGGCAGGTGAAAAAGGGAAAGTGGGAAGAAAAAGTCAGTCTGTGAAAGGGAAAGGCAAACAAGGAACAAAAAAGAATTAGAAGAAAAAGAAGAAAAAACAAAAGAGGTGTGGTAAAATGGAAGGCTGTTGGAGGAGAGAAAGAGAGGAATAATGAGAACAGGAGATGAAGAAAGAGTTGAAGAGAAAATGGAAAAAGAAGAGAGAGAGAGAGAGAGCAATGTCTAAAAAGAAGAAGAAATGAAGGAGAGAAAATATAAAAGTAAAAATCAAGGAAAAAAGGTAAAGTAAAAGGTAAAGGTAAAGAAAAAGTAGAGAAAAGAAAATGAAGGAAAAAAAGAAGGAAGGAAGGAAGGAAGGAAGGAAGGAAGGAAGGAAGGAAGGAAGAAGAAGGAAGGAAGGAAGGAAGGAAGGAAGGAAGGAAGGAAGGAAGGAAGAGGAAGGAAGGAAGGAAGGAAGGAAGGAAGGAAGGAAGGAAGGAAGAGGGGAAGGAAGGAAGGAAGGAAGAAGGAAGGAAGGAAGGAAGGAAGGAAGGAAGAAAGAAAGGAAGAAAGAAAGAAAGGAAGGAAAAGAAAGAAAAAGGAAAGCAAGGAAGGAAGGAAGGGAGGAAGGAAGGAAGGAAGGAAGGAAGGAAAGAAAGAAGCAAAGGAAAGCAAGGAAGGAAGGAAGAGAGGGAGAGAGGGAGGAAGGAAGGAAGAAAGGAAGGAAAGAAGCAAAGGAAAGCAAGGAAGGAAGGATAGAAGGAAGGAAGGAAGGAAAGAAGCAAAGGAAAGCAAGGAAGGAAGGAAGGAAAGCCGGAAGGAACAAATGAATAAAGAAATGAAAAATGAAATGAGGGAGGAAGAAGCAAACAAAGGAATGAAGAACAGAATGAAAACAGAATAGAAGAAAACAATGGAGAAAAGAAAGAAAGAAAGAAAGAAAGAAAGAAAGAAAGAAAGAAAGATAATGAAAGCAATGAAGGGAGAAAGAAAGAAATGTAAGGAGGGGATAGAAAAAAGAAAAAAGAATCTGAGTAAGGAAGGAAAAAAAAATGAATGAAAGTAAAGAAAAAATTAAACAATGGAGGGAGAAAAGATGAAAAGAAAGAAAAAATAGGAATGAAGGAAGACAAAAACAAAGAAGAGTAGAATGAAAGAAAGAAATGAAAGAAAGAAACGAAAGGAAGGAGTATGGAAGAAAAGAAGGAAGGATGGAAGGAATGAAGAGAGAAAGGAAGGCAGAAAGAAAGAAAATAAAGAAGGAAGAAAAGAAATTAATAAGTGAATAAGGAAGCAAGAACAGAGAACTGAGGGATCAAAAATGAAAAATAAAAAAAGGGAGGCAAACACAAAGAAAGGAATGAAAAAAAGAAAATGGAATCTAAGAAGGAAAGATAAAAATGACAGAAAGAAGACAAAAGATAGAAATAAAGAAAAGTGGTACAGACAAAAATATGGAAGGAAAAAAATGGATGATGGGAGAATATGGTGGCGTAAACAAAGAAAAAAAGAATCAAGCTGAAGAGTGCATAGAATGGCAGAGAAAGAGACAGATGAACCATGAAGAAATTAAAAAATGTTGATAAAGACCAAAGAAGAAGAAAGCAAAGGAAGAATAAGGAGACTGAATATAAAAATGAATGAAGGAATGTAAAAAGAAAATAAAAAAGTATTTAAAAAGAAAAACACACTACAGTGAGAAGGAAAAATGGGAAAATTAAAATGGAGGCAATGTGAATTAAAAAAAAAGGAAGGAGAAATGTTTTATTCTTGATTTTATTCCAGTCACTTTTCCTTTGTTTATTTTCATTCCTTGTTTTTTTGTCATTTTATATTTTATTATTCCCACCTTCTTCATTTTTCTTTTTACAAATTCATTATTTTATAAATCCTTTGTCAATTCCTTATTCATTTTTGTCAGTTTTCGAATATTTATTTATTAATAATTCCTTCTTTTGTTGAGTTTTTTTTCTGTCTTTTTTCTTCTTTCTTTCTTTCTTTGTTTTTCTCTTTCTTTCTTTCTTTTTCTCTTTCTTTCTTTATTTCTTTCTTTATTTTTCTCTTTCTTTGTTTTTCTCTTTCTTTCTTCCTTTTTCTCCTTCTTTGTTTTTCTCTTTCTTTCTTGTTTTCTTTCTTTTTCTTTTCTTTCTTTCTTTTTTTATTTTTCTTTCTTTCTTTCTTTTTTGATTTTTCTTTTCTTTCGTTCTTTCTTTTCTTTCTTTCATTCTTGCTTTTTCTTTTCTTTCTTTCTTTCTTTCTTACTTCTTTTTCTTACTTCTTTATTTCTTTCATTCTTTTCTTTATTTCCCTTCTTTTGTTTATTTTTTCTTACTTTTCTTTTTTACTTCTTTCTGCTATTTTCATTCTTTCTTTTTCTCTCTATCTCTTTCTTCGTTCTTTCTCTCTTTCTTTCTTTCTTTCTTTTTAATCTCCAAAGTGTATTATTGCTTTTAATGGAAATATTGCAAAAAAAATATTCATTCTTGCCAAAGACCCAGGTATATAGATCGTAGGTTTTTAATATTGATGTGACATAAAGGAAAGATTTTTTGTGACACATTTTGTCCTTTCAGACTTCATCAGACTAAAGTGATGTTTTTGTTGATGTGACATAAACAAAATAGGATGCTGAGAGATTTTTAATTTAAATTTTTTATTTTTTTTTAAATATATGTTTTGTGTATATAGTCTAATCAATTTCATTTATTTTTTTTTGTTGATGTTTCTATCAATTCTCTTAATAAGTATCCCACATTGTGAGATTAGAATATCTGCCAAGAAAGGCAAAATATTTTAAGAACTATGACGCAAATTTATTGCTGATGATCAAGTGATTACAGCTCTTTCTAAAAGTTTAGAAAATTGCTTTCTCTTTTCATGAGAGTAAAAAAATAATTTAATTTAAAATTTCTCAGCATTCCATTTCATTGATGTACATGTATAGTTGCATTGACGTAATCATCACTTTAGTTTGATGAAGTCCTAACGGACAAATCATGTTGCATGAAAACTTTTTTCCAATTTTTCTATAGTTTTTCTTCACATATATCTTCGTCATTGAACTGGCAAATATTGCAGATATTCTAAGATGATTTCAATGCTACTCATTCTTTCAAACTTACCCAGGAAACCTTATCCACCTTGATCCAACTAAATAATCACCCCCACCTCCATAAAAATGACAGTGCTCAGCTTTTTCTTACTCACACCCTCCAGGTGACCCCCCGCCACAAACCATTTTCCATTTTCTGCAATATCACATGAACTGACTGCACATCAACTACCCAATCAAATTTTCCATTTTATTAAGCAATATATCTGAAAGCTTTCCAACTATAAATCCTTCTCTCTTTTACGGAATTTTTGTCTTTCAACTTCCCATTTCTTTTCCGTTGTCTCCAGGGTGGCAGCTCAACCTGCAAATGGGGTGGGGTAATGGAGAACCTCATTGCAGACTGGCTTGTCTGTCAACTTTATGGTATTGTGACATTTGAAAATGTTTCCACTTGGCTAAGTTTTTATTGGCATTACAGTGGGTAGTTGCCGGCATTTCAGAAGAGAAATAACAAGCTGATTGACTAGAAGACCACCCCTATATCCGGTAGACTCACTACTTAAGATTGCCTGCTTCCTCTCATTCATCTGTCTTCATCTTCATGGATATCTCCTCTCTCTTTTCTATTCGTTTATCCTCATTTCTCTGCTGTCATTCTTAATACTTATCTATCTATCTATCTATCTATCTATCTATCTATCTATCTATCTATCTATCTATCTATCTATCTATCTATCTATCTCAGTCTGTTCATACCAATATCATATTCTTCATATCTATCTATCTCAGTCTGTTCATACCTATATCATATTCTTCATATCTATCTATCTATCTATCTATCTATCTATCTATCTATCTATCTATCTATCTCAGTCTGTTCATATGGATATATTCTTTATATCTATCTATCTATCTATCTATCTATCTTAGTCTTGTCATACCTATATCATATTCTTCATATCTATCTATCTATCTATCTATCTATCTATCTATCTATCTATCTATCTCAGTCTGTTCATACCTATATCATATTCTTCTATATCTATCTATCTATCTATCTATCTCAGTCTGTTCATATCTATATCATATTCTTCATATCTATCTATCTATCTATCTATCTATCTATCTATCTATCTATCTATCTCAGTCTGTTCATATCTATATCATATTCTTCATATCTATCTATCTATCTATCTCAGTCTGTTCATACCTATATCATATTCTTCATATCTATCTATCTATCTATCTATCTCAGTCTGTTCATACCTATATCATATTCTTCATATCTATCTATCTATCTATCTATCTCAGTCTGTTCATACCTATATCATATTCTTCATATCTATCTTTCTATAATTATAAACAAAAAGGAAACTTATCAGTCTAACATGTTTTACTTTTATTAAAACTTTGTCAGAGACTGAGAAATGGATAAAGAAAGAAATTCTGGTATTTTTACTTTTGTGTTGTTTGATTTTCATTGGTCAGTCATGTATCACATGCATTCAACTTTTTTAAACCAATGTTAATATAATTTGCAGTCTTCCAATTCAATGAGAGATGACAAGTGCATGTAAATTTTCAAGAAATTAACAGATTCCAAGCCTACTTGAAAAAATGTAAATATTGTTATATACATGTAAGTTTATAAAAATTCTAGTTTGTCTATGTGGGCATCAGATGTATATTCATAATTGTGTATCCTTATATCGAGTAGATATTATGCATGTTGATTTTTCATATGTCGATTTGGGAATGTTTTTATAAACACACCATTTTAGACAAATTTATGTTAGATTCTTCAAGAATGTATTCACTAAAGGTTGGTGATGTTATACAATGTTTTTTAGGTGTGTTTGTAGTTGGTAATATTGTTATTATTACGTAATCAAAGTATTTTCTCCTTAAAAAATTATGATCTTTTTTAATTAAGGTGGCATTAATAAAATCAATGTTATGGCCAATTTTGTTCTTGTGTATTATGAGAGAATTTGAATTGTAGTCGAAACGTAAATCTCTTTTGTGCTCATATCTGTCTTTCTCATTATCTATGTCAGTCTCTTCATATCTGTCTATTTCAGTCTGTTCATTATCAATCTATCTCAATCTTTCCCTTCAATTATCTATCTAAATTTTTTCATATCTATCTATCTATTTATCTACCTATCTATCTTACATTCTACCATCATGGTAATTATCTATGTACATTTGTTCATATCTATCTATCTATCTATCCACCAGCATGGTAATTATCTATCTACATTTGGTCATATCTATCTATCTATCTATCTATCTATCTATCTATCTATCTATCTATCTATCTATCTACCATCATGGTAATTATCTATCTACATTTGGTCATATCTATCTATCTATCTATCTATCTATCTATCTATCTATCTATCATTCCACCATCATGGTAATTATCTATTTTCATTTGTTCATATCTATCTATCTATCTATCTATCTATCTATCTATCTATCTATCTATCTATCTATCTAATGTTTATTGTAACACATTTGCATCTTGTAATTTTGGCAAATGCTTTTGTCCCTTTTATTGTCCAATAAAGTGTTTTTTTTTTTCTTTTTGTATATGTCATTCAAATGAGCCATTTGCTCATAAGGCACTAAGCATTTCTTTCAAAAGAATTTGTAATGAGAAATTCCTTTTGCATTCAACTAAACACTGAGCATTTCAATACTCAGAAGATTCCATTTATGTTGACATGTTGAAGACTCACCTGCACCTTGTTACAATTTCCATCATTTCATTCTCTCAAACTAAATCAATTTTTCATCACCAATAATTATCTTGTCAAAATGACTCCATTATGTTAGGTAAGAACTGAATGACAAGTATTTAAATGATGACCAATATTATTTTTTATCTGTTCAAGTCAAACAGATATTGTCATGTCTATTTTTTCCAGAGGCTTTTAAAGAAAGAATGACAATTAAATAACTGCAGAAGTGATAAAAACCTGAATAATTTTTCAAGATTTTTCTTTCTATTTTCAATTTCAATATAATGTAAAACAATCTGATACTTTCCCATTCAACAATCAAATATATATACATATATACATATGCCTGTGTATATCTCTTTCCATCTGCTCATATTTATATATATTATAATTATATATAATTATATATATATATATATATATATATACATTATGAAATACACAAAATCCGAGAATTATTTCAAGACATTTTTTATGTTTATACATTCTTTTTATAGATACAAATATTTAAGTAAATGCTCTGTCTATAATAAACAGTATTAACGACATTTACTGGCCTGAATGTTCAAGAAATTTTCATAGAAAATATGCGTCCTCCAACAGGAATCGGACCTGTATCCTATACAGAACCGTCATATAGCCTGACGTGCATTTACCAATTGAGCCACAGAGAAGTGTTTTGGTGAGCAAGGTTTATTTTACTGTATTTAAACTACAATTATCTATGATTTTCTATTGTACACTCATATCTGCTCAATGCATATCCAAATGTAAACAAATGACGTCCCACATTATGAAATGGACAAAGTTCGACAATTATTTAAAACATTTTTACGTCTATGAAAAGAATGTATAAACATAAAAAATATCTTAAAATAATTGTCTGACTTTGTCCATTTCATAATGTGTGATGTGACTCAATGACTAAAAATATGTCAGGTTATATGACAGTCCCATATACGATACAGGTTCGATTCCCGTTGGAGGACACGTATTTTCTATGAAAATTTCTCAGACATTCAGGCTGGTAAATGTCGTTAATACTGTTTATTATAAACAGAGCATTTACTTAAATCTTTGTATCTATAAAAAGAACATAAACATAAAAAATGTCTTAAAATAATTCTTTGATGAAAAAGACGATGGACATAAAAGCAATACCAATCCAAACTGATAACTGAAATCTTTTATAAGATCAGTGTTCCTTTTAAATATGATCACGTTGTCGTCACGTGGGCGATGTTGTGAAAACGTATTCCTAAAATTTGAGTATTTTGAATGAAAAACGAAAAGAATTTTATATTGGTATTGCTTTTATGTCCATCGTCTTTTTCATGTTGAATTGTATATGGTCTATGTTAATTATGTTTTATGAATATGTCCTGAAGATGGTCTATTAGACCGAAACGTCCGACGTTGACATTAAACATTAAAACAGCATAATCGCATATTAGGATTTTTGTTTGTTTTTTCAGTATATTTTTCTTCATACTGTTGTATCTATATCCATATATTTTTACATATATATATATATATATATATATATATATATATATATATATATATATATATATATATATAACTCTATCAAATGGGATCAGATACAGAACTAATATGGTTCAAAAAACAACAGAATGTAAGGGTCAAGAACAAATAAAAAACATTTATAAATAAATATACACAGGCATTCAGATATCCAATCCAAACTTTTCAGAGTGTTTTGGTGTCAATCTGAGGACAGTGTAGAGCATTCAGCAAAAGGTGGATTGATCTAATTGTGATTACAAAAGTATATCAACTTGAAAAACTCACGTTGATCCTTCTGATAAGAAAAGAACTCACAAATTTGTTGGTGAGGGTCTCAGACTCAATATAAAGTGCCTTGAGGAGGTAGTGCTGACCTGGGGTTAGAGGGTGGCTGCTAATACACTTTATGTCTGGCAACATGACTCTGCAGTGTACCACACAAGCAGGCAAATCCAGTCATGGTTGTCAGACAATTTTTGTGACCACATTTCTGCTTACATTAGGTCACCTAACTCCCCAGACTGCAAACCACCTTATTTATTATATGTGAGGCACACTTGTAACACCAAAGATGATGGCACAGGTTATGGCATCATTCACCAACTTAAGCAAGAAGACTGTCCAGAAGAGTTGCAAGAGATTCCAAAGTCATTTGGAGGCTATGGTGGAAGCCAGTTGTGATTTTATTGAATAAATTTACTCTTTATAATTTCAATTTTTGTGTAATTTTGGTAAATATATTTGTTAAAATGAGATGTCAATTTTATTTTCATTTTTGCATAATTTAGACAACTTATCCACCACACCCTGGATAGATAGATAGATACGAACAGGCAGGGATAGATAGATAGATAGATAGAAACAAACTGGCAGAGATAGATAGATAGATAGATAGATAGATAGATAGATAGATAGATAGATACATACAAACTAGCAGGGATAGATAGATAGATAGATAGATAGATAGATAGATTAATGGGGCAAAGTAGGATTCATATTTTTGTGTAATTTTGGTAAAAATATGTTAAAATGAGATGTCAGTGTTATTTTCTTTTTTGAGTCATTGAGAAAAAAAATTATCCATCTCACCCTGTATTCACACACACAAATATATATATATATATATATTTTAATACATTTTTATGTTTTATACATTCTTTTTGTAGATACAAATATTTAAGTAAATGCTCTGTTTATAATAAACAGTATTAAACAACATTTACATTTTTCGGACATTCAGGCTGGCAAATTTCATAATGTGTGATGTCATTTCTTTACATTTGATACGCCATAAGCAGGTATGAATGTATGTGAGAGATTCATAGAAGACTGATGTTCAAATAGAGTAAATTTGACCTTGCTAACCGAACGCTCCTCTGTGGCCAAATCGGTTAAATGCATTTCAAGCTAAATGACGGTTCCATATAAGATACAGGTTCGAATCCTGTCGGAGGCTGAATATTTTCTGTGAAAATTTCTCAGACATTCAGGCAGGTAAATGTTTAATACTGTTTATTATAAATAGAGCATATACTTAAATATTTGTATCTATAAAAAGAATGTATAAACATAAAAATGTCTTAAAATAATTGTCGGACTTTGTCCATTTCATAATATATATATAAATATAAAAGTGAACATAGAAGTCAACACTTAGAGGCGACAGTCTGTTTCATTGCATATAGCATGAAACAGACTGTCGCCTCTAAGTGCTGACTTCTATGTTCACTTTTATATTTACACACGCTGTATCTCTGATATTGAGCAAAAAAAAAAAAAAAAAAAAAACTTACATATGTATATATAACGGAGTGTGAGGGGAAAATTTGAAACACACTAGAGAATAATGACGTGAAGGCCAAGGAGACAATCTATATATATAGGAATTTGAAAGAAAATTGCTTCATATTAATCCATTTCATAATATGCAATAAATGATTACTTTAAGGTATGTTTCGTGAGGAGATGTGATCATTTGGGAAAGATTGTCTAACATTTCCTGTTTAAAAACAGTAATTCAGACTTTGCTAACCAGACATTTCTTTGTAGTTGAATTTTTAACAGCCCATCAGATCAAATAATCGTTCCCATTGGGGTTACAGGTTCGATGCCTGTCAGAGAAGCACATATTTTCTACAAAATTTCTTGAACATTCAGGCCAGTAAATATAATTAATACTGTTTATTGTGAAAAAAAACCGGAGAATTTGCTTAAATAAATTGTATCTCATAATATAATGTATAAACAGAAAATATATTAAATAGTTGCCGGATTGAATCCATTTCATAATATATATAAATATACTGATATTCTCTTTATATCTAGTTCATATATATATATATATACATATATATATAATAAGATAAAAACAAATAGGAAAAATTTATATACAGTGTAACCCGGATATAAGAGACCCTGATATAAGAGAAACCCGGATATAAGAGAAATTTTCTCTGGTCCCAAATTAGAGCCTGTGTTAATGTATAATAAATAGACCAAACCCGGATATAAGAGAAACCCGGATATAAGAGACGTCTTCTCCGGTCCAGACAACTCTCTTATATCTGGGTTACACTGTATCTAACATATTTCACTTTTATTGCAATAAAAGATAAAAGTGAAAGTTTTTTCCTATTCTTTCTTTATCTACCATATATATATATATATATATATATATATATATATATATATATATATATATATATATATATATATGTATATCATCAATCTGTGATAGATAGATAGATAGATAGATAGATAGATAGATAGATAAAAAAAAAATGAAATAGATGTGCAAAGACTGATAATGATAAATAGCTGGTCTGACATTAGCCTTGGAAATAATTTCCAATAAAAATGCACAGAATTTTTCTTTCTGGTTAAATATCGTCATATAAATTTGTGCTCACATTTAATATTAAGAAACAGTTGACCCAAATATATTCAAGTCAGATAAGCAAAGATCCTTTCCTAATTTAGAATCTCAAAGAGCCATGATATATATATATATATATATATATATATATATATATATATATATATATATATATATATATCCCTTCAATGCTTTTACACCAACAGCAACTTCATAACTCATATTTAATCCATGCCGATTAATATACCTGTGGGGCTCCCATATGTCTTTCCCATCACTGTCAGCTGAACATCATTAACACCATCAAGAATGCATCAGCCCAAAGCCAAAACCAAATCAGTCAAGGTTAAAAGTGAAAGTGAAAGTGAAAGTAGTAAGGACAAGTGCAAGCGACAGGATATTGGCCGCATGACTGTACTGAATTAACTTTTACTCAGCTGTGAACCACTGGCGACAAAAATAAATATAAATGCTTGAGTATGGGCATAACTTATTGCTTTTGGATTATTTTATTTTATTTTATTTTTTTTGATCGGTGTTTATTTTTTTGTTATTGTTGATGATGATTTTTGATTCTTAATGGAATTAACAGTGAATGGATGGTTGCTCTCTGATATGGGGGACTTCTTTTTTGGATATATGCCCAAATAATTCTTAAATATCTCCTTGAAATTTCAGGCAGGGAGCAGGATGGAGATGATTACCTTAGGGAATTATTAACAAGGAACTATTTTTTTTTACACGTTTCTTTTTATCATTTAACCTTCTTTTCTTTCATTTCTTCCTTGTCTTTTTCCTTGTTCTTCACTTTCTTTTTCCCTTTAAATTTTTCTTCTTTTTTTTTTAATATTTCTTTCTTTCTTTTTTCTTGTTCCTCATTTTTTCCTTTCTTTTGATTTTTTTATTTTTGTTTTTTTCTTCTTTAAACCATCATATCTCTTAATCTTTCTTTAACTTTTAATTTTTCACTCTTTTTTTCTCCTTCACATTTAATGTTCTTCCCCTTACTTTTCTTTTTCTTTCTCTTTCAAGTCATCACCTTTTCCTTTCTTCTTTCAATTATTTCTTGTTCCCCACTTTTCTTTTCCTTTAAATTTTTTGTTCTTTTTCTTTTTATTTATTCTTTCCCTTTCTTCTTCTTCTTCTTCTTCTTCTTCTTCTTTTCCTTTCCGTTTCTTTTTCTTCTTCCCATTTTTCTTCTAATTCTTTCCATTTCTTCTTTTTCTTCTTCTTCTTCTTCTTCTTCTTCTTCTTCTTCTTTCCATTTCTTTTTCTTCTTTCAATTTCTTCTTCTAATTCTTTCCATTTCTTCTTATTCTTTTTCTTCTTCTTTCCATTTTTTCTCCTTCTTTCCATTTCTCTTCCTACTTCTTTTTATTTCTTCTTTTTTCTCCTTCATTCCATTTCTTCTTCTTTCTATTTCTTCTACTTCTCTCCATTTCTTTTTTTCTTCTTCTTTCCACTTCTTCTTCTTCATCTTTCCATTTCTTTTTCTTCTTTCCATTTCTTCTTCTTCTTCTTCTTCTTCTTCTTCTTCTTCTTCCATTTCCTCTTTCCATTTCTTCTTATTCTTTCTATTTCTTCTTCTTCTCTCCATTTCTTCTTATTCTTTCTATTTCTTCTTCTTCTCTTCATTTTTTCCTCTTTTTCTTCTTTCCATTTTTTTCTTATTCTTTGCATTTCTTCTTCTTCTCCATTTCTTCTTCTTCATCTTCTTCTTGTTTTTTCTTCTTCCTTCCATTTCTTTTTCTTCTTCTTCTTCTTCTTTTTTCTTCTTCTTCCTTCCATTTCTTCTTCTTCTTCATCATCTTCTTCTTCCTTCCATTTCTTTTCTTCTTCTTCTTCTTCTTCTTATTCTTCTTCTTCTTTCCATTTCTTCTTCTTCATCTTTCCATTTCTTCTTATTCTCTCCATTTCTTCTTCTTCTTCTTCTTTCCATTTCTTCTTCTTCTTCTTTCCATTTCTTCTTCTTCTTCTTCTTTCTTCTTCTTCTTCCTTCCATTTCTTCTTCTTCTTCTTCTTCTTCTTCTTTAAACAGTTATCTATATTTACATTTCCTTTTTTAGGTTCTGCCTTTTTCCATTCTTTTTCCTATCACTTTTCCTCTTTTCATCTTGTTTTCCTTTCTTTTTCTTCTTTTTCTTCTTCTCCGCCCTTTTGGCTTTATTTCATCAATACTTTCATATGCATGTCATACATGAAACAAAAACTCATTCCCAAATTTTTATTATGATAACTTCTTGGCCAGTCTAAGAACTTTCCAGCCTCCTATCATGCATATGTAAACATAGCTCTCTAACTCTTGTTTTTTCATGTGTTTTTATAGGAAACAACAGTCTCCTTCTCAATTCGACATACAAGACCATGTTAGTAAACCTGTGGTCATTTTTATGAATGGGTCTGTGCTGTTAGCATTAAGAGAAACTGCCATGAAAGGTCAAGGCTCAAATAAGGATTGCATATTTCTTGTTTGGGTTTCATTAAATCTATATCTGCTAGCTTTTTTTGTAGCCAAGATGTGAACACAGTAATTTTGAAGTTGATCTTTGACAAACTTGTTCCCTTGAAGCCGCTAAAAAATGGTGTGTCAAAAGAACGGTCTTTCCCTTGACACTGCTATTATTTTTAACTACCTTCACTCCTTGGCAGTGTTTATTTTTTATTGCTTTAAAAAGTGATGATTAGAATTGTAATAAAACCTAAATAATATTTATAATTTTTCTTTGTTCTTGAGAATAGAAAACAAAAATAATAAACAATATTTATTTATTAAATTGTTTATTTACATTATCTATTTTATTATTTATTGGAATGGTTTACAAAGCATCAGCTAATTGTCAGTAGATTCAAACTTTATTAAATGATAAATAATAAGGATTTGCTTATAGTTGGTTGTACATATTTTAATAATTTAGTAAATGTTTGCAAATTTATGAATAAAAAATTTTGATATTTATTTTTCTATAAATTGGTAAATGATAAATATTGCATTGCATTAATTCTAATACAATTTTATTAGTTTTTAGAATGTTGTAAATTATTCTTGAAAATAAATGATATAAAAAATAAATTGTGTTTAATATTTTGTGAAAAAAAACTGTAAATTTACTAAATTTCTAATCATCCCGTCTTCAAACAATAAACATTGCCAAGGAGTGAAGTTGTCAAGGAAAACACTGTCCTTTTGTCATACTGTGATTTTTGTGGGGTAAAGATTGACAAAAAAGATTTATTTTAACTATCTTCACACCTTGGCAATGTTTATTGTTTCAAAAATCTATGATCAGAATTTTAATAAAGCTAAACATGAAAGAGAATTTATACATTTTCTTTTTTCTTGAGAATTTACAACATAAATATAAACACTATTTATTAGTTTGATTATTCACACTATTTATTAGTTTGATTATTCACACTATTTATTAGTTTTATTATTCACACTATATATTAGTTTGATTATTCACACTATATATTAGTTTGATTATTCACACTATTTATTAGTTTGATTATTCACACTATTTATTAGTTTGATTATTCACACTATTTATTAGTTTGATTATTAACACTATTTATTTACTAAATTGTTTACTGGAATGATTAGCAAAACATTGACTAATTACCAATTGATCTGAACTTTATAAAATGATAAATAATAAGTATTCCCTCATAGTTGGTTTGCATATTTTCATAATTTAGTAAATGTTTATAAATTTATGAATAAAAAGTTTTTTTCCGATTTATCTCTGTCTATAAAAGGCAGGATGTGTGTGTGTGTGTGTAACGAATGCATGGCTGCAATTTTCAACGGATTTGCACCAAAATTTACATGCACATGCTCCAAGTTATTGGAAAGGCCAAGACTGACATTACATTTCCCAACTCCCATTGATAGTCCAAATAAACGATTTTTTTCATGCTACTATTGCAGTTTTCATGTAGTTTGTGGCCATTTTCTACTGGCCAGAGTGAGAGCCTATTGCTGGCTGCCACGAATAGGCAGGAAGATTCTATTAGACAGCGTGAGAGCCAACAGCTGACTGACATGAATGTTAACTAGAATGCTAGCATGCAAAAAAAAAAATCAATAGCTGCATTCGTCTCAAGTGGGAAAAATTTAAATCTGCATGGCACTTTACTCTAATTGGCTCATTCGCTTGCTTAAACTCAACGTTGATTCTGATTCCGCAGAACTGGGTTGGGTGTGAAAAAGTAATTGTTGTTAACATTCTTTTTTCATTCAGTTTTTCCAGTTACGAGTCCTTTTTTAAAGCTGATTGTTTTGTGTTCATTTTGTTTAGTTCTTTTTTCGTAACAGATTTAATGTTTAGTATAGAGCTTAGAAAAAATTTGTGGTGTGAGATAGGCAAGAAGTAAGGCATGTAGCAACATCAGCACGGTAAAGGTCACTCCTTTAAAGGTAAGGAAGGGCAAAAATATTTTAAGTCAAGTGATAGCGATTGCTGTATGAGTCGTACAATTTTTTGAATCAAGCCCTGGCAACGGCGGGCCATGCTGCTAGTTTCTTTATAAATTGGTAAATGATAAATATTGCATTGCATTAGTTTTAATTGTATTAGATTTTAGAATGTTGTAAATGTAGAATTATTCATGAAAATGATGCACCATATTCCTCGGTCCATTATCTACCTATTCCCCGGATTATTTTCCTTTGTGACTTTTTCATCTTCAAAAATCAAATCTTAGTATTAACAACTTTAACCAACCTGAATATTCGAGACATTTCAAAGAAAATGTGTCCTCCGACACATCCTTTTTAGCTTTCTCTGTAAGTAAATGGTACAGCATGTCAGGCTATATGGCATTTCCATGTAGGATACAGTTTTGATTTCTGTTGGAGGACATATTTTCTTTCAGATTTTTTGGACATTCAGACCGGTAAATGTTGTTAATACTGATTATTATAAACAGGGCATTTAATTAAATATTTGTATCTATAAAAACTAACATATAAACAATATATATATATATATATATATATATATATATATATATGTTTTTTTTGGGGGGGGTTAAGTGTTTCACTCCAAGCAAGGCGGGAAGCCACTAGGACGCAAGGGGTTACAGAAAATTTGGAGCAAGATCAGAGAGGAGTGATAGAAGAAAGGATGAGGAGAAGGGTAGTGGATAGATCAAGGCAACTGGGGATGTCGATTGACATTACATTTGAATAGCTGGAGATTATAGCTCTCAGGGAAACTGGAATAGGGAAGGGAGTTCCACAAACGAGAGGTGCAAGACATGAAGCTATTGGAGTAGAAGAGACGGCTACATTTAGGAGTTTCGACAGTGAAGGGGTGAGAGCAGAATGACAGCCTCGTACCACCATTTATATATATATATATATATATATATATATATATATATATATATTGATATATCCGGAAAGGGATATATTTGATTGAAGTAGCTATGTGGTTTTGGCTACTGTAACCAAGTAGCACACAGTAGCAGTAATCGACTGGTACTCATCATAGTCACAGGCAATAAGTGTAGACCAATAGAATAGCCAATGGTGTAGTCCAATGGGCGTCATCATAGACTAAAACTCTGTCGTACCTACATGCTCATCTGTATTTATGATGGACATCCATCAGCCAATCAAATTCCAGTGAGGGGGAACACAGGTGTATGCATATTCCATTATATCATAAATTCACAGAGACTCATTTGCCACCTACTGAACCAGCGTGCCATGAGACAACAGATTAATAAGACCCGCATAAGAATTACAGTAACATTTGACAGCTACTTACAAACAATATCCAAAATCAAACAGTAAAAATGTTCCGAATGTCCTGGAAGCAATACATCAATACATAAAAACAAAAAAAATTATTATAACTAAAGAGCCTGAATCATCAAATGAATATACAAAATTTTTAAAATAATAAAATAAATATACACATCAGATCTTGGCTACATCACAACACTCACTGTTTATCACTGTTTACCATAATCAAAAGCTTGGACCATATTTCTTTCAAAATTCACTTTGAACCTTATACAATGAAATAACTGGAATAATATATTTCTCCAATTTTTTAATTTCTTTTCTGCAGGTCTATTTTTGGATCTTTCTATAAATTGCATTTACAGCTGCTTTCATCTTGCTTGAAGCGCTTGTGACATTTATCTTGCATCAGAGTTTGTCAAAATCACAATTCGGCAAACGATTTATAGATTAAAGTCTAATTTTACATCAGTATGTGAGAAATGTCCGTTATTTTATTGTGATTGTTATTTGCAGAATTGTAGGATTTAATATCAATATTAACATCTATTTCTGGGAATTTTGGCAGGAGCAATGACACATTGGTAAAGTTCAGAATATACCTTGTCATTGAAGGAATATTGGTCACATCAAAGGCCAAAAAAAGAAAAAAAGGTGAGAATATAATATTGCTAAGTGATCAATCTATTAGAACACACACACACACATATATTATATTATGCAGTCATCTATCTATCCATTTATATACATATATATACATACACATACACAAATACACGCAAACACACACACACTCGCCCATATATATTGAGCCCTCAGTTTATTTTATATTTTAAGATTTTAGCTTATGTTAAACTTTAGCTTATATTTTTTGTATATATATATATATATATATATATATATATATATATATATATATATATATATATATATATATATATATATATATATATTATTTAAAAAAAAAATATGATTCCTTCTTATATAATTATAATTTAAGCTCTACTTCTGTATGGAGCACTGTTTTTAAAAAATTAAAAACGAAAATACTAAAGAACTCCGGATTATTTACCTAACATGTTCTTTCCTATTTTTCTACATATCTGCATATATATATATATATTTTCTACATATCTGCACCTATATATATATATATATATATATATATATGTATTTGTGTGCATGTGTGTGTGTGTGTGTGTGCATGTTAAAGTTCTCAGAATAAATCTGTAGAGACGACAAATTGAATAAAATAGACAATTGGAAAATAGTACTTAGTACTTGCTGGTATGTTCCGCCATTTGAATTTATCAAGGCAAGTGATGATAAAGAAAAGTGAAATGTTAGATAGTTACATGAAATTCAAAAATTTTAAAAAGACGTTTCAGTGTAAACCTCGTTTTGAATATTAATATGTTTTTTTTTGACTAAGTGTGTGTTCTGGTTTTCCATGTCGACAATGTATTAATGTTCTCATAATATATCTGTAGAGAAGACAAATTGAATAAATATAATATAAATATATTATACTATTTCAGAAACGATTGATATCTGTAATGATTTTCTATGTCGTAGCCAGATATTTCCACCTGCCATTTGTGAAAATATATTTGTTGAGTTAATAATATATCCTGTTACGTTAGTTGAATTTAGTTTCAATGACATACTCTCTAGGCAAATTGATGGAATCTCTATGCGTTCAGTCCTGGGACCGACTTTGGCAAATATTTTTTGTGGGTTTATATGAAAATCATCTATTTTCTGGAACCGCCAAATCGTTAATGTATCATTGTTACGTTGATTTTGCCTCTTTGAGAATGTAATGGTGGCTAAAAGTTTTTTTCTTACTGAATGATATGCGTCCAGCATTAAGTTATACAATGGAAATTGAAATCAATTCCACTTTATCTTTTTTGGATGTTTTGGTAACTAGAGTTCCATCTGGTTACATCACATTGATTTACCGCAAACTAACTTTTACCAGATTATATATTCGGTGAGATGCATTCTATCCCAACAAGCATAAAGAAAATTTAATTAGTACCCTAACACATAGAGCTGTAATGATTTGCACAAAATCTAAATTGGATGAAGAGTTAAAAACAATTACCAAAACTTTAGCTCATAATGGGTACCTATTGGATGTAATTAAGTCGATCATGAGTAAGAAAATATCTAATTTTATCTATATCTAACTTATACTGAGTTTGGCTACTATGTGCCCTATTTATTTGCATTTGCCTTGGTTGGATACAATAAGTGGAAAATTTGCCAAACAGATTCACTCTGCAGTTGAAAATTGTTATTTTTTGGCTAATGTATGTGTTGTCTTTACTACTAGGTCTGCATGGGGTTACAGAGCGGGAGAGCAAGAGTAAAGATGTTTGTTTGAGGAACGGATATAGAGAAGGATGGGGATCAAGATCAAGGCATTATAAGATGACATTACATTTGAATATCTGAAGATTATGGCTATCAGGGAAGCAAGTAAGAGGAGGGGAGTTCCACTGTTGGGAAGCTCAAGCGAAGAAGCTGTTGGATTAGAAGAGGCGGTTCATTTAACTGTTTCCACAGTGAAAGGGTGAGACCAAGATGCCAACCTAGTAGCACGCTTAAATTCATGCAGTTTGAGTACCAGTGAAAGTAGCTCGCCAGAGCAGTTGCCATGAAAATACTTGTAGAAAAGACAGAGGGAAGCCACATCAGGTCTGTAAAAAAGTGACTGGAGACAAAATGCCAGATCAGGACCTATCACATTGCATATTGGATTTTGTCGAGGACCTTGAGATGAACAGCAGGGGAAGCAAACCATATATGGCAGCAGTATTCAATGCATGGGTGAGTGGTTGATTTGTAGATCTGAAGGATGGACTCAGGTAAGAAAAACCCTCTGGCGCGACACAGAGAACTAACTTTCCTTGCGGTAGATGAAACTATAGATTCATTGTAGTTGTTCCACTCTTCAGGTCAGTGGAAAGCATGAGACCAAGCAGGCACAGGGAGGCACTTTCGTGGACTTGGGCATCAGCCATTCTGATAGGAGGAAGGGAGATTCTCTATGGTGGGTAAATGAAAAATAGTTTTAGAGTCATTGAAAAAAAAATAGAATCAATTATCAATCTTATTACTTTGAAAAACGCTTGCAAAAATGTCAAAAATTTGTGCTGCAGTAATCAGACTGAAAGAGGATATTTTGATGGGAGCAAAATTTAATCATAAAGTGCTTCATTTTTTTTTTTTGTCAAAATAAAATTTATAATAAAAAATCATGTCTCACATCTTTTAATCATGTATAATAATTTTCTCTTATTTAAAGTACAAAACAATTATTTTGAGGCCAATTTAAAAAAAAATTAACAGGGTTAACCTCAAAACTGTTGAACTGTAGTGTATATCTGTCTATATTTCTGAGATGAGGCATTGTGACTATTTTCACTATTTACATTGTTCTGTCTGTTGTCCTCATCTTTATTGTCGTATTCATGATGTTTCGGCTGTTGTATGATCCAACCTTCTTCAGGATTTGCGTTATGGTAATTTATCCATGCACGCAGGGACTCTCCCAGTAATAAATAGGAGCAGGTACTGCCTTTTAGCGAGGGAAGTTTCCAGCAGTCAGCCCTGACAGTCGGACTGAACATTCTTGCTGTAACACTCTCGTCTGTATATGTTTGTATTACTGTTTTCTGTAAATATATTTGTTTAACTCAATTCCTCTCTTGTGTCTTTATTTCTGGCCCTAACAAGGCCAAAACAATCTGCCTATATTTCTGAGATGAGGTATTTTAACTATTTACAAAATTTACATTGTTCAGACTGCTGTCCTCATCTTTGTTGTCATATTCATGATATTTCAGATGTTGTACACTCCGGCCATCTTCAAGATCTGCCTATATTTCTGAAATGAGGCATTGTAATGATTTACATTGCTGAGACTGTTGCTTTCATCTTTATTATCATATTTATGATGTTTCGGCTGTTCTACACTCCAACCTTCTTCAGGATCTGCCTATATTTCTGAGATGAGGTATTGTAACTAGTTATGCTATTTACAGTGTTCTGAATGTTGTCCTCATCTTTATTGGCATATTCCTGATGTTTCTGCTATTTTATGCTCTGACCTTCTTGAGGATCTGCCTAGATTTCTGAGATGAGGTATGGTAAATATTTACACTATTTACATTGTTCTGACTGTTGTCCTCATCTTTATTGTCATATTCACGAGTTGGCCCAGTGGGTAAAAGCGTTGGTTGAATCCAGTGACTTGGCCCAAAGAGTTGTTAGTTCAATACCTAGCCACAACAAAGGTGAATGCAAACTTGGAAAGTTGAGTTATCAAAGGGAAATGGCTGAAACTCAGATAACCAGAAAAGGCATGGCATGTGGAACTAGAACAATCTACCTCTGTGAACTAAATAAAGGGCTCAGTTCAAAATTCAAACATATATCACCTGAAGAAAACCGGAGTGCTGAAATGTTGTGAATATGATAATAAAGATGTGGACAACAATCTGAACACTCTAAATAGGGTATATATATATATATATATATATATATATATATATATATATGCTCCTGGAAATCTGGTTGAGCTCTCTAGGGAAAGGGTTTTTTAAAAAACAGCACCTCCTACTGCAATTAAGCATTATTCTTCAAGTAAATAGAATTGAGTTCTCTGAGCTGCTGACGTATTTTGTATGAAGAAAAATGTTAAAATTCCCTTTGTTTCTTGGCCTAGAGGTAAGATATGTCAAATCAGTTGGGTTTCAATCCCGGCTTGAAGCAATTGGATGTCTAGCTACGATGAGGAGTTGTGATACAGCAAAACAGTCTGTCTGTGGATGACTATATATATATATATATATATATATATATATTCAGCTTCAAGCCCAAATATTCTTAATTGAAGAGCTGAGCTTTCTGCATGTTTCATTATTAATTTATTCTAAAGCAATGAACAGCTAGTCTTGAAATATCATGCAAGGAATTACTTGTAAATACATATATATATATATATATATTACTTACATATATATATATATATATATATATATATATATATATATATATATATTATATATATATATATATATATATATATCCACTTGCCAAAACATCACCTGCCCTCTTAACATCTTGGCTTCTGGCTCTTATCTCTAAATTTATCTGTAATGAGATTATGTCTTGCGACAGAAACCAATCATAGAAACCTGCTTAAGTGGGTGCAATTCGAACCTTTATTTCCTGATGAAAGGGTTGACGATTTTAGAAATGCCATATTTCTCCGTGAATATTAAAGCCAGATTTTGACTTCCAAGCCATCATTCAAATTTATCTGAGTTAAAATAACTCACAATTGTAGTTGGCTCATGCTCACGCACACACATACACGTATATATATATATATATATATATATATATATATATATATGTATATATATATATATATATATATATATATATATATATATATATATATATGATTGTATAAGTATATATAGTTATACATAAAATATTACTTATATATATATCCCTACATATCTATGAGTGTATAAGTATATATAGTTATACATAAAATATTACTTTATGTATATATATATATATATAATTTATATATATATATATATATATATATATATATATATGTATGTATAAAATTAGAATTAATATAAGTAATATGTTTTGTCACTTAGCTGATTTATATTACCTTCAGCATCTTGACTTTAGAGTTTCATATATGGACCTTCGGGCAATTACACGGCCCCATCCTCAGGGTGTATCAGCAATTGACTTTTTATACTTCATGATTTTTCTTTTTTATATGCATTTTTCATTGGTGCAATTTTTATTTGGCTTAGTGTATTCTGCGTGTGTGCACTCATGCGGTGCACCCTGTCTGCACATATGTGTAGGGTTTTGTAGTTCACTGCTACCAGCAAGCAGAAATATTTCTTTACCTGATGATGGCCATTTTGCCCGAAACTAGTTGAGGAATCTAAATGAAATAATAATAAAAAAAAACGAAAGAATATTAATCGACAACCCAGTGTGTCTGAAGATTTTAATTTTTTTATATTTTTTATTGTTCAAAATATTTATGAAGAAAGATATATACGGAAAAAGCAAACAAAAATCCTTATATACAATTATGCTGTTTTAATGTTAATATGTCAACGTCAGACGTTTCGGTATAATAAACCATCTTCAGGACATATTCATAAATTATAACATTATCAATTCAACATGACAAAGACGATGTACACAAGAACAAGACTTATCCAAACAAATAACTGAAAGTTTTATAAGATCAGCGCTCCGTTTAAAACATGGTCACGTTGTCGTCACGTGGGCGACGCTGTGAAAACGTATTCCTAAAATTTGAGTATTTTGAATGAAAAATGAAAAGAATTCTATTTTGATCTAAAATTTATATGTACGCTTGTCGAGCATTAATCTCGCTAGAAAAGGGGAAATACTAAAAGCCAGGTCTAGTATTCACCGTGCGTGAGTTTTTTCCGTATATGTTTTTTTCTTCATACTGTCGGATCTATATCCATATATTTGCTTATTATATATATATATATATATATATATATATATATATATATATATATATATATATATATATATATAATTGTGTATTTGACAGCAGTCCTTCTTTCATGCAAGTTTCATAGAAATAAAATATATATATATATATACTAGTAGTAGAGCCCGGCGTTGCCCGGGGATGTAACAGTAAGAGATAGATCAAGTATCGACCATCATAAAGACTGAAAAATAAAATTGACAAAGATTATTGTTTAAGGTTGACGGACACGCATGTCTTAATTATTTTTTTTTTTTTAAGAATTGGTCAAACCCAAATTCAAACAAAAACATTGTTTACAATCGTTATTAGTCTATCGATTGATGAATAGAATTTTATTATAAACAATTGTCTTGTAAATGGAATTTTAAAGCATTCTGAATGTAAAATAAAAAAAAAATGTGCAAGACAATAAAAACACTACCTGCCAAAAAAAAAAGTGAAGTTTTGTTGAAATCGTTTGAAAAATGTAGGTAGCCTTTCTCTGTAATCTTTTACAATTTATGATTTTACTTATTGAATACAGTAAAAAAAAAAAAATGGATATTTTGCTTGTGGTGATTCATAATTAGAATTCTGATTTGATTATATATTTTTCACTCGTTCTTTCTAATACAAAAAATATTAACTTTATTTGGGTTTATTAATTTATTACAAGTACTGTGTTCTTTCCTTAATAATTATCATCTTCGAAATATTGTTGTTTTTTTCTATCAGATTTCTTACGTCGGCATTTTTAAATTATTTCTTAATACTTTCTTTTAAATATTGAATTAATTTCAAATAGAACCGATGCCTTATTGATCTGCCTTGTAACAAATTGCAAAGGGAATTGTAAAACCGGCCCTAAAGTACGTGGAATTGTCTTTCCCTAAAGATAAAGAATTATCTGATTTTTCGATTCGTACAATCAGTAGAAATCGTTAGATTATTCTTTAGGTTGACGGACACGCATGTCTTAGTTTTTTTTTTCTTTACGAATTGGTCAAACTCAAACAAAAACATTGTTTTCAATATCGTTATGATGAGTCCCCCGATTGAATAGAATTAGAATTTTATTATAAACAATTGTCTTGTAAATGGAATTTTTAAAGCATTCTGAATGTATGAATAAAGAAAAAAGTGTGCAAGACAATAAGAAATACTACCTGCCAAAAAAAAAAGTGTATGTTTGTTTTATCGGCTGAAAAATGTAAGAAATCCGATCCCATATATAAAGGAACACGTACACACACACACAAACAACCTGGGTTTTTTAACCTAAGTCACTCCACGGAATCGCTAAAACATAGAGATGAAAAAGACGCCAAAGTTTATGAAAACCAAATCTTATCGTCAAAATGCTTATGTTTTTATGAAGAGGATAGACTAAATTTTTTTTTAATTATTTTTAAAAAATTTTCCATCTTTTAGAATATTCTAAATTTTGATTTAAAAACCTTGTTTCTCTTTGTCGCAACAAGGGGTAGTAAATAACAGATAATTTTAGCGTTTTTTTTTGTATTTACACACATTAATTTGGAAAAGCTTGCAAAAAAAATAATTGTCAGATGTTAATGAAACTTTCAGAAACTATTCACAGATGATCGAAATCATTATAAATATGTTTTTTTATTAAAGTCATGGCAGAAATATTTTTTTTATATTTATTAACACCCCCATAACTAATTTTATGAAAAACTCTAGAAATTGAGACCATCGGTTTTAGTGATTACAATAGTTAAAAAGCACAAGGCTTTTGAAGAATGCAAATCATGTTTTTTTTTTTTTTTTTTTGGCCAACGTACCTGAAAATCAGCTGTGAATTGTAACATACAAAAATTCAATAAAACAAATATATTATATAGTTTCAAATGCTTTTATTTGTTTTAATTTGTTTTTATGAATATGGACAATATTTTCTGAAAAAAAAAGATTTTTTTCAATGAAAATTGAATTTTTAATCCAATTATTTCTTATTTCTTTAATTTTAAAAAGATTTTAAAAAAATTTTAAACTGAATTACAAAAAAATATTTTAACATTAGTTTAAAAGCAACATCAACATTTCAAAATGTCCGTGTGAGATTGTCATTGTCTAGCGCTTTGAAAATTGTATAATTTGGACCAATCAGATTAGCCATGGTAATTAAGAAATGTAATTTTTGTGTTTATAGTCGGACAGTAATTATCAAGTACGGAAGACCAACCAGAATACAATTTAGTTGCATTATTTGAGTTCAGCATTGTTCTCAGCTGTTAAGCCTTTTACTTTTGCGAAACACGTATGGAGAAGTTAATTTGAGTTTTCAATTTCAACTGAGAAGGGTACCTACAAGTAACAGTATCATCTTAGGAAATTTAACTACTACTAAACTTTGATTTATATGATCTTATTTTTTTATATTAATCTCAGTTATGACATTTTTCCATGAATGTAAACATAAAATGAAATATCAAAATTAATAATAAAATGAATGGAAATACAAATAACACGTTAAGTAATGTAATAAGCTTTGTACATAAAATCATAGTATTTTATGTACATCTTTTTTTCGATTGAAAATGATTGATTATCTGTCCTTTTTTGCAAAAAAAAAACAATATTTTTTATACTATAAATTTTCATAAGAAAGGTACCTAAATTAATTAGATACCTTTTTTCTTATGAAATTTAATCTCACTATTAACAGTCTTATTTTTTAATTTCTTTTATATTTTTCTATGATAAAAGCATCGTAAACGTAAAAATGAAATCTAAGTACAAAAAAAAAAAAAATAAAAAAAAAAAAAATTTAGAGCGCTGATTTTTTTCCTTAAAAGTAACGAGGTAAATAATTTGTTCACTTAAATAATTTACTTCCTTCCATCCAAAAAAAAAATTCTCCTCCCGTAAGTTATCTAAACGTCATGAATGTGCCTTTTCGTCAATCGTCAAGCGACGCGAAAAATCGTTTCTTTGTTTTATTTTCAAATTACATTTTTCGGCGCAGAAGCTAAGTTAAGCTAGTTGTTGTTTTTTTTGGTTCAAAATATTTTAAATAAACAGTATAATTTCTGTTTTTATTAAAATCAGTTTTGAAAAATGATAATCGATTTTTAAAAGAATATCAAAGTAAGATTTTAATTTTTTTATCAAATCGAAAAAAAATGATTGAAAATGATTGATTATCTGTCCTTTTTTTTTACAAAAAAAAACAATATTTTTAACGAAAATTTCAGACGTGCTATGGGAACGATTAAAAATGTAAAAAAATACCCCAAAATACTTTGATCTTTCCTCTTTATAATAATATGAACATTAGACGATAAGAGTTTAAGAGATATGCGATAAAAATTTTTTTTTCGTCAAGTTCGGCTTTTTTTCATCATGCTATGCCTTTTTGTTTACATTTTCGTGGGTGAGTTGTCCCCTTTCATTCTCACGATGTGTCTTAATCGAGTTTTCAAATTGATATTGTTAAAAAAACAATTGTGTTTTTCCCATTTTCGGACCCGTTAGAACCACCACAAGGTAATTTTGTAGTCCTGTTGGGAAGTTTTGTTGAAATCGGCTTACTGAGAAAAAACTCCCCTAAAAGAAAAAAAAAAATCATTTTTGAAAATAGTCTGCGGCTGATTGACTTTGGTATTTGTTTTGATATAAACGATGTGTGTTGTGATTGGTGTGTCATTTTATACACACACACACACACACACACACACACACACACACACACACACACACACACACACACACACACACTCTGCGTTTTATAATTTAAATTGTAAGCTTCATTTATATATATATATATATATATATTGTTCTTGTTGTCTATCGATTAAAGTGAAGTTCTTCCACTGAAGTTAATTTTTAACGAACACTGGTGTTGATATTTTCAATATTTTCTTACTAATTTTTTTTATCTCGCTCTTTATAGCTGGCTGGTCCTTTCCATGCTAGATGCAATCATCAGGCCATGACAATTGCGTCTAGCATGAAACAGACTGTCGCCTCTAAGTGTTGACTTCAATGTTCACTTTATATATAAATGCATCTATCTATGATACTGAATGCACTCTATCCCATAAATATAGCACACCCCAATTTTTAAAAAGTATATTTCTTCAAA
This sequence comes from Acanthosepion pharaonis, assembly GCA_903632075.3. Lineage (NCBI taxonomy): Eukaryota > Metazoa > Mollusca > Cephalopoda > Sepiida > Sepiidae > Acanthosepion > Acanthosepion pharaonis. The sequence goes on from CAHIKZ030001868.1 coordinate 1,115,008, forward strand.
TATATATATAAATATATATATATATATATAAAATTAAAAGTGAATATAAATATAAATAAATATATATATATGTATAATTATTTTATATTATATTATAAAATATTTTTTATGAGAAAGCGCTCAATATCAGAGATAGAGCTAAGCATTAATATTTGGTTTGGATAGATGTGAGTTTGTTTCAATGACCCTGGGTTTTTTTCATTTTTCACGCTTTAGCGATCGTCAGACAAACTGATTACATGTTTTAAAAAATTGGGGTTTATGTAGATTGCTCCGTGTATTGTGTTATTATGTTTCCATGTCTATTTAAATGAGGAAGTGGTGGGGGAGATTTCGTCGTTTTGTCATTCATCATATAATTCTAACGCAAACATCGATGTATGCAGACACATATACATAAACATACTTGGTCGTCCGTTAAATTATTCAGACAAGGGACTCATACAATTTATATATAAACATATTTAGACATTTTTTTTTTTAATCACTACAATATACGGTCTCCTGTAGACAAAGATATTTTATTCAAGACTAGAATTTCATATAGGAGACTAGAAGTAGAAAAAATAATATGGTTTAATAAAAGTGAAACATGTTAGTCTGATAAACAGTATTTGATCCCAACTCATATATATATATATATATATATATATATATATATATATATATATATCAGGTCATCCCATAAGTTCTGTAGGGGATTTTTGAATAAAAGAAATCAAGTGACCAAATGTTACATTTAATTACAGATTCAATCAACAATGTATTTTCCCTGATTATCTATGACTTCCTTCCATCTATTAACAAGCTTACTAATTCCATTACTGTAAAATTCTTTTGACTTTGATTCAAATAACTCACAAATGTCAGTTTTAACCTCTTCCTGTGTTACAAAAGCTGTTTCTTTCAAATGATTCTGTAAGCTACGAAACAAATGGTAGTCTGAAGGAGCAAGATCGGGAGAATAAGGTGGATGAGGAATTTTCTCCCAACCAAGTTCTTCGATCTTTTGTGACGTGATTCTTGCTGTGTGGGGTCGTACATTGTTCTGATGAAACATCACCTCTTTTCGATTCACTAGAGCAGGTCTTTTTTTCCTCAAAGCCTGGTTCAAACGCTCTCATTGCTGACAGTATATTTGAGTATTAATTGTTGCATGAGGTGTTAAGAATTCAAAGTGGATTATTCCTTGGCGATCCCACTAGATTGAAAGAAGAACCTTCTGCCCATGAAGTTCCCTTCTCGGCTGTAGCTGGGGTCCTTCCACTTTACCAAGCCACTGTCTACAATGCTTAACATTTCGATAAAAGTTTCATTTTTCATCACCAGTCACAAGTCTATCCAAAAATGGTGAAACAAGTTGGCAAGAATGGAGAGAAGAGCAGATGTCAACTCGGGATTTGAGGTTGTTTTCAGACAATTCATGAGTCACTCATTTTCCAAGTTTAGGAACTTTTTCAAGTTTTTGAAGATGACGATGAACAGTTGTATGGTTTGAACTGAGAACCACTGCCAATTTCTCAACTGATAAAGCAGGATTTTCTTCAAGGGCTGCTTCAAGACTCTTTTCATCAAACTCAACTGGACAACCGGTTCGATCTTCATCTTCAAGGGTGAAATCTCCACCTCTGAATTTTGCAAACCATCTTCTGCAAGTTCTTTCATTCACACATTCCTCTCCATAAACTGAGTGAATGTTTCTAGCCGTTTCGGCTGCTGAGTTTCCTTTCTTGAACTCATAAAGCATTATGTGCCTCAAATGATTCTTGGGTACTTCCACGTTAGCAGGGTTTTAATCAAACAAAATTTAATTTTATTGTTCTCTGAAATAAAATTTGATCAGTGTAAATGCATCTAAACATAAAAATAATGTCCAGCTCCATTAAATATTATAAAATACTCTTTAAATTTCATTCATTTTAACAAAAAGTTAAAATTCGGACAGAACTTATGGGATGACATGATATATATATATATATATATATATATATATATATATATATATATATATATACTGCATTTCAAATTATTAATGACGTGACACTTTTCTATCCAAACAAAATTATCAGAGAATGATGATAACATGTATATACACCTTCTCTATAAAAATTGTAATGTTTTAGAAAAGAACAGAAGATATGGTCATTTAACTAATTTACTTAAATTATTAGTGTGTCAAATTATTAGCAATGTGTAATAAAAACCCTGTAAAAAAGGAAATAATACTTTAATTGCTTCATTTACAGATTTTTATGGATACGTACAGTGAAATTGAATCAAAATAAAAAAGTAAAAAAAAAGGATAGTGAATTTGATTAATATGAGATATGTGATCCTTTTTTAAAAATGCCTTGGAAAATGTGCAGGTCCATTGAAAATGTCAATTTCTGGATCTCCTATGATGTAATTTCATGTGATATATTGATTATTTCCTGCTATAAATCATCCTTGCTTTTAAATTGGCATCCATTCCCATAAGCCCGTTGTTTCAGAATGCTTCACAAGTTTTCAGCTGGGTTTAAGTCTGGAGAATTGACTGGCCAATTCATATTCTGAGGTCCACAGAAGGTTAATTTATGCAGGACTCCATCGCTTTATACACTGAATGCAAAGGAGCCTTATTTTGCATAAATACGAAGGTCCTCCCAAAGGTAAATCGTTGTTTTTTTAGCCAAGATTCCATATGCTCTTTGGGGAAGGCTATATAAGCATCTGCAGTTATTTTTGTATCGTCAGGCATTCTTCAAGATACCTCCAATAACATCAACCCAAATCATCATAACTCCTCCTCCTTGTTGGCATGTCAAGAGTTGGTGATTATCTCATCCATTTATAACCCAACATTTGCTCCAACCATCATGGCCATCCAGTGTGACTTGAATTTCATCTGTGAACAAAACTTTTGAGAAATCAACCTTCATGTTCTCCTTTGCCCATTTCAAATCCATATATGTATTTTTGTCAATCGAGGTTTTGTCACTGGTCTCACTGATGTCCCAGCCTTTTCCAGAAGATGATAGTAAGTACTTCTGGACACTGTTGCTTCTCCAGTACTCCTGAAAAGTGCTCCACTGGTCAGGGCTGAGTTATTTACAGCTTCCCATTTCATTCGTAGCAAAGAACGTCAGGTAACAACCCTTAAGTGACCCTTATCGGTCCTTTCACATAACTTGCTGCAATAAATCTTTTCACAGTTTGGTGATATCTTCCAATTATTTTTGGATATTTCTAATGTAGATTTGCATTGAGAAAGTTCACATGTTATAATATCTTTCTCAGAAAGAGTCAAGTCACATTTGCAACTCATAATTACACGATTATAATGACATCTGTTTATAGTTTGAAACACTTCTATATTAATATTGCAAATGGCCACCGTTTGTTTCCTGTTATGTAGAACAATACAGTTTTTATACAGTCAGTGCATATACCTATTCTGATTATACTGTGAAAATTTTATTGAATTCTAACTGGTAGTTTATGGACAAAATGAAAAAATGTCACCTCATTAATAATTTGAAATGCAATATATATATATATATATATATATATATATATATATATATATATATATATATATATATATATATATACATACAAAAGTAGGTAGACAGTAAGTGGAATAAGTCAGTGTAGTGGTTATATCATTACAATGGTGTTCATTATAATTATGGTATTTGTGGTACATTATTTTAAATTTTATAACTAAATTTATCTAAATTTTTTTCAGATAATTGTATTAGTAAATATAATTGTATATGTAACCTCAAACAAATTTTATCATTTACTGTCCACCTACTTTTGGACCACTATATATATATATATACTCCTGCCTTGATAGTAAATCCAACATCACTGTCAAAACTAACCGGACCATTGGTCTCAAAAAGGACCTCCAATCTGTGGTTGACTGCGGCAGGAAATGGCTTGTAAACTTTAATACCTCCAAAACTAAACTGCTCTCATTTAGCCACCATAGAGAACCCTCCCTGCCTCCTATCAGAATGCCTGATGCCCAACTTCATGTGAGCATCACATGATGCCTTCTTGGTCTCACATTTTCCACTGACCTGACATCGAACAACTACACTAAATCAATAGCTTCATTTACTGTAAGAAAAATTGCTTCCCTGTGTTTTTCTCTCTTGAGTCCATCCTTCAAATGTACAAGTCAACCAATCATCCATGCATTGAATACTGCTACCATATATGGTCTGTTGCTCCTGCTGTTCATCTTGAGATCCTTGAAAAATATGCAGTGTGATAGGTCCTATTCTGGCATCCCATCTGCAGTTGCTATCTCACAGACATGCCATGGCTTCCCTTTCTACAAATATTTTCATAGCAACTGCTCCAATGAGATACTTTCACTGGTTCCCAAATTGCATGAATTTAAACGTGCTACTAGGTTGGCACCTTGGTCCCACCCTTTCACTGTTGAAATGGTTAAATGTAACCGTCTCTTCTACTCTGACAACTTCTTATCTCACACTTTCTATCAGTAGAACTCCCTTCCTTTTACTTGCTTCCCTAATAGCTATAATCTTCAAATATTAAATGTAATGTCAATTGACATCTTCTGATGCCTTGATCCTGATCCCCATCCTTCTCTGTGTCCTTTCCTCAAACACCCTTTTTACTATTGCTCTCACTTTCTGTATCCCCGTGCATGCTAGTGGCACTCCCGCCTTGCTTGGGGTGATATGCTAAAAAAAAAATATATATATATATGTATATTTAGGCAGGATATCGTTATCCATTAGGTTTCACTGAATTATATAGACATATGTCTATTATTTTTTATACTGATTCTTTCCAATTTTCTAATCAGTTTCTTGATGTTTGTTGGAATTTTTGGGTGCCCTGCTGTACTAGTGAGCCAGCCAAAATGAGCTGACTCATTTTATAGTTCACCAATAGAAGAGTTAACCAATCAAAAGGCTCATAATATTCAATGCAATGTGTATAAAGGCGGCCATGTTTTTTCCAGTATATTCACTGGCAGCCTTTGATATCGAAGACTGAAGAATTACGGAACAGCTGATGGTGGTATTGGCGATATAGTCAGATTCAGTAGAGTGTCTGACTTGTGAGTGTTAATCTTTAACGTTGATCATTGAACAGATTATGTACTGCGCTGTATTCTATATTCATAGATTATGGTGAACGTGGTCAACAATGTTAAGGTGGAATTCTGTGTACAACATCCAAAACAGATCCCTGTTCACCTTCACAATACAGAAAAATATTTGTTGACAACACTAATATACTACATCACAGTTGCAATAAGTTGGTCTTTGTAATTGACCCCTGAGAATGATTTGAAAAACATCAAAAGTACTTGGGTAGGAAAAAACTATGGCACCTTTCTTGATGAATATTATTTTAACATCAAGAAATTTATTAGAGAAATGGATCAGTGTAAAAATAAATAGATATAATTTGTCTGTATTATTCAATGTCTGAATATATATATATATATTTTACACTCTCATGATTCTGATTTGAATTGAGCACTCTGGCTGCTGGCATGTGTATATATTCATATATAATATTTTAGAATTTCCCTTTCTCTCCCGTGCGCCAATAGGTAGAATCTCTGGCTGATGCCAAAGTGCTCGGGTTTCAATCTTGGCTTGAAGTAATCGGATGTCAAGCCACACTGATGATTGAAATAGTGAAATAGGCTTGTATGTGGATGACTATATATATATATATATATATATATATATATATATATAAATGTGATATATCCAAAGTGACTATATATATATATATATATATATATATATATATATATATATATATATATATATATATATATATATATATATATATATATATATATATATATATAGATATATATAGATATATATATATAGATAAACCTAGTATATATATATATATATAGATAAACCTAGTAAGCAGATTGTCAGGGAAAGCTGACGATCCACTTAGGTGAAACCTAGGTAGGTTTGTCTGGCTCACTAGGTTTATCTAGGTCTGCTCTACGGTTGTATTGAGCTCTTTTGTTAGTTAGTTGTTTACTTTTTTTGGGTTTTTTTCTTTGGGCTTTAAATCTGTATCTGTGCGATTTTTTCGACAGATTTTCATGTTTCTAGCTCTTTCTTTTTTTCAAACCTTTTTCCTCTGAGATTGATTTGCTTATTGGCAAATCAAAATTCAAAGGTTTTTGAAACGAGTATAGTTGCCTATATATATATATATATATATATATATATATATATATATTATATATATATATATATATATATATATATATATATAGCGACTAATATTGCTGATAATGCAAAGCTCTTCCATGAATTAACCCCTTTAAGTTACTGGTGTGTTTATGGAAAAAAATGGATACACAAAATTTCACCTATCTCTCTACTGGGCGCTGATAGCTTAGGGGTGAAATCTCTGACTGATGCCAAAACAGTTGGGTTTCAATCCCAGATAAGACAATCAGATGTCTAGCCACACTGAGGAATCATGATACAGCGAAACTGTCTTTATGTGGATTACAACAATATATATATATATATATATATATCCAAATGAAATAAAGAACAGATGGACTAAAATTCCACTGTTTGTAGAAATTTACTTTTAAAAAAGTGCTCAATACAAAGTAGAGCAATATATTATTATTATTTTTATTATAAAAGATTATAATAAAATCATATTGAAATTGCTACACAAAAGCTTTCATGTTTCAATACATTGATTGTACTTCTAAAGGTGATGGTAACTAACTTGTCTGGAAAAAAAACCTCAGATAGCTCAACTCAAAACAAATTGGTACCTGATGAAAAAATTGGAAATAAGCCAGCTCTTAAGGATTTATTTTAGTTATATATACATATATATATATATATATTAAGACATTTTTATGTTTATACATTCTTTTTATAAATACAAATATTTAAGTCAATGCTCTGTTTATAATAAATTGTATTAAACAGCATTTACCAGCCAGAATGTCCAAGAAATTTTCACACAAAATATTCGTCCTCTGAACATGTATCCTATACAGAACCGTCATTTAGCTTGACGTGCCTTTACCGATTTGGCCCCAGAGGAGCGTTCAGTTAGCAATTTTGAATTTACTGTATTTGAACTTCAATCTTCTATGAATCTCTCACAAACATTCATATCTGATCATGGCATATGAAATGTAAATAAATGACGTCATACATTATGAAATGGACAAAGTCCGACAATTATTTTAAGACATTTTTATGTTTATACATTCTTTAGGGATTTTTAATGACCGGCTCTAAATATTATTATTACTATTATTATTATTTGTGTATATATATATATATATATATATATATATATATATATATTATTATTACTATTATTATTGTATATATATATATATATATATATATATATATATATATATACACATATACACACACACACAGACATATATATATATATATATGTATATATATATATACATGAGCCTATCTATATAAATATTTGTGATTTACAGATTGAAAATGAGCCATTGTTTGGCAGAAAGCAATGTTTGAACTGAGAGAATACTCAGAAATGATTTCTAACTTTCTGCTGAGATTGACCTCAGCAGTTTCCCTTGGTGATAAATATTAATTAAAAATGGCTCATAATTTGTCAGTGGAACTTGCCATCTAAGAAGATTTATATAAAGTAGGAAGTTCAAATTTGTTTAAGCCAATTTGTATTTTTTTTCATCCATTTTTTATGTTTGCAATTTAAACAAAAAAAAAACAAAAAGGGAAAAATAAAGCAGTTCGTTAATCCAATTATTTGAAGCATCGTATTTTCTCCTTACCTTTTACGTTTTTTTTTTGTTTGAATTATTTTTGTGTGCCATTTATTTTTCAGACAAACAAAATTGTCTTTTCTTTACTCGTTTGTTGGTTTAGCATTTTCCATCTTCCAATGATGAATTAAAACCGATTAACTTGCAATTAGTTCACAAAAGTAATTTCTTCTATTTTTTCTATTTTCTATTACTTTGTTTACAAGCCATAAATTTTAGAAGATTTTAAAATGAAGAAATTCTGATTTAAATCATATTTCAAACCACGTTTTCATTCTTTCGTTGACTTCAAATTATTTTTCTAACTCATACTGCATTAATTTTAAATCTGCTTTAAATTTATACACTGTTTACATGTACTAAATCAACTAAAATATAGTAACTGTAATATGATTAGTAGATTTAGTAAAACATAAGAAATGTAGGAAAGCTGTGTTAAATATTGAAATGGGACGGAGCTATTGTAGAAAGATTTATATTCCTATTTGTATTTCCTCCATTATGAGCATTATTATATCTGTGATATAATAGCACCACAGTTCTAAGACTGAGTGAAATGGCTGAATCGAAAAAGAATTATAAACATATTTTGTTCTCAGAGAGACTTTTATATCACTACAGTATGCAAAAACTATATCTACATATATATGCAGAGAATAATATATCACATATATCTACACAGCAAAGCAGAGTGTAAGGAAAAACAAAAGAAAGTGTCTTAAATATAATATGGAGATACTCTTGTGTCTGGAGAAGCCATGTTTAGAACTCCAGATTGAAACAGGATGGATTCATCTATGTCCCAGTCAAGGACATATTTCATGAATTGGAAACAACGAGTCTTGGGTTTTCCCAAATTGTGAACTGCGAGTTTCATTCTCTATCTGGGAAAGATATATTCCCAAAGGGAAATGGAACCATAAGCTGCAGGCAGGGCAGATTTAGTTTTTGGGGAACCAGGGCATGGGGAGGATAGCTGGGCTAAAGAAAGCAAACTTATTGTTCAGCTGCTGAAAACAAACTGAATTTGACTGCTTCTCTTGTCACTGTATGGAGTGATATTATTAAGCAGTCACCAAAGGGAGATAATCACCTTCTAAAATATAATAAAATATAGGTAATGCATAAAAATGCATTCAGTCAGTTATGTGCCATGCATGATACATGCTTAGGCGATAATGTATCTTTCGATACATGACTGACTAGGCTGATTTTTTTCCCAAAGTAGGTTGCCATTTCTTTCTGTGGTAGACCAGTTGCCATCCAAGGCTATAGAACCTGGTCTGAGCTGCTATTTACCCATAGCTGTAGTGGGGGAGAAGAAAAGGATTCATACCTTTTACAAGGGTATTAGCACATAAATGTATGTAATAGATTCGACTGTAATTTGAACTCGGCTCTCTGATTTGACAATCCAAGCCACTATCCATTACTCCACCATTATGAAATGTTAAAAAAAATTAAATGAATTAAAGACATGAAATATATTAAAACAAGCATAAAATGCATGAAATATAGTAATAAAAGAAGAAAAGAAAGAGTAAAATTTATTCAATAAAATAAGAAAGAAAGAGTAAATTTATTCGATAAAATCAACATTGGTTTCAACCATGGCTTCCAGACAACTGCAAAATCTCCTGCATCTGTTCTGGATGGTATCCTTGTTTAAGTTGGTTAATGCTGCAATAATCCTTGCCTTCAGTTCATCTTTTGTGTTACAAGGAGTTTTGTTGGTCTCTACCTCAACTGTGCTCCACACATAATAATCAAGGAGGTTGAAGTCTGGGGAGTTAGGTAGCTAGATATAATCAGTGATGTGGTCACAAAAATTGTCTGACAGCCATGACTGGGTTCTCCTGCTTGTGTGGCATAGTGCAGTGTCCTCTTGCCAGGGCCTTCCAGCAATCATCCTCAAGGCACTTGATGTAGGTCTCCGTGTTGAGTCTGAGGCCCTGTGGGAAGATGAATGGAGGCATAATGTTGCCATCACTAGAGATCACTCGAAACACCATGATGTTGACTGGATATTTGATTTTCATCACTCTCGGTAGATTTTTGGGGAAAACAGTAATGGTTGTTTTGTGTGTTCACCATCTTATCCTGGGAGAAATTTTTCTTGTCTAAAAAAAACAAAGTGTTCATTTGAAGCGGATGCTTGAGTTAGTTCAAAGGTTTTGTAGCATAGTCGCTTGTCCTTCATGATTTGTGATAAAAATTGGCCCTTTCTCTCCTTTATAAGAAATACCATTATGTCTTCATTGTTAGACATTTTGACAGTTGTCTTCTAGTATAGAACCCAGAGGTTAGCAGTGAATATTTCGGAGACTTTAGGAAAGCGTAGTTCAGGTTAGCAGTGGATATCGCAGCAAATTAGCAGAGCGTAGTACTTCCTTCTGTCATCTTTGCCTGACAAGTTGGCACTGGTCATTTGGGTAGGGTAAACAAAAATGGCCGCCTTTATACATGACGGATACAATGTTCTGCGGCTTCTGATTGGTTAACCTTCTATTGGTAGACTATAAAGGGAGTTAAGTCATTTTGACTGGCTCACTAGTTATATAACATATACACAAAAAACTGTAACATTCATCAGCTACCTCCCTGATAAGAAACACAGACACTCCTGTGTCCCTGGCTATGGTCCTGATTGACATGAAGGGATCATTGTTAATAATGGCCTGGATCTCACCAACAAATTCGGGAGTTCTTTCTTATCAGAACGATCAGAGTGAAATTTCTGAGATGCCATATCTTCATAATCACCATTAGACTCACCCAACTTTTTTCCAAATCTGCACTGTCCTCAGAGTGACACCCAAATACTCTGAAATGTTCATATTGGAGCTTCCAGTGGGAATGCCAAGCAGTACAACATGCCGTCTCCAAATTTCTGCCAGAGTGAATTGCTCATCGTGCATGCACAAAATTAAAAATATAAAATGGCGACAATTTACACATTACCTCTATATATATATATAAAAAAAAATCGATTCTCCCGTCAGGTTCGAGGTATGAGGGTCAAGCAAATCAGTTTCCAGGAAACTGACAGCCCGACACCGGCACATGAGATTTGATTATAGTGGTGAAGGTTTGGTGCAGGACCATTACTTTTTGAAGGGCCAAATACAGAGACCTGGAGCACTGCGTGCCACAAGGTCCCCAAACAACACCCCCTCAGGTTTTGAATTCAGAGTTGTCCTTCTCCTAGACCAGTTGCCATCCAAGGCTATAGAACCCAGTCTGTCCTGATATTTAACCCATAGCTGGAGGGAGAAGAAGAGGATTCACACCTTTCCCAAGGGTATTAGCACGTAAGTGAAATGTAATGGATTCAACCTGGATTTGAACTCGGCTCTGCAATTCCACAATCCAAGCCGATATCCATTACTCCACCGTGCCTCCTTTTTTTTCTACAGAGTCCAACCCTGTAGTACAACAGTAAGTAGTTTAGCCCACTTGGTGGGGGTGGGGGTTCTTTGCCCATTTTCTTTTTCTCTTGTATAGGTGTGGACATCCAAGGGTTTCTTAATGAAATTACTTTTAAGGAATTTTTTTTCTTTTCCTGTGATGCTTTAGAGTGATCATGGGTTATATAAAGTCTGTCCCACTCTTCTTTCATTTCTGTTCAAATTGTCTGATGATCACGTGTGTATGAAACTTGAATAATGATATATAAGATTTAACTTTGGTAAGAGTTTTTTGCTTGGTCTAGGCAATCTAAGCTTTGAGCACTTTTCTGTACTAAATTTGCTTTCAAGTCTTTTTTCTCTTTCTTTTTTCAGTATTATCATCTTTATTCAAGACTGTATCTAGATGTTTTGGCAAGCAGTCTGTTGGTTCCACCAATGGTTTTCATATTTCTTTGGTATACTTGACTCTCCCGTCGAATTTGACGTATGAGGGTCAAGCAGATCAGTTCCTGGGAAAGTGACAGCCCAACAACAGCACATAAGATTTGATTATAGTGGTAAAGGTTTCATGCAGGACCATCCCCACACTTTTTGAAGGGCCAAATACAGAGACCTGGTGCACTACATGCCACAAGGTCCCCAAGTGACCCTCTGCAGGTTTTGAATTCAGAGTTGTCCTTCACCTAGACTAGTTGCCATCCAAGGCTATAGAATCCAGTCTGTCCTGCTATTTACCCATAGCTGGAGGGAGAAGAAGAGGCTTAATATCTTTCCCAAGAGTATTAGCACGTAAGTGAATGTAATGGATTCAACTGAATTCGAACTCGGCTCTCCGATTCCTCAATCCAAGCGGCCTCCTTCTTTATTTTATATATATATATATATATATATATATATATATATATATATATATAATAACATCCCAAATTTCTAGGAACCAGTTCTATAAAGGGAAGTAATCTTTAGGATCCTATTCTGTTTACGTTCTTTTCAATGTGAACTATAGAATTTGGTGTGAATTCTTAATAAAGCATTTTTGTGTTTAAATTAATAGGACAATTCTTCAATAAAAATGAAAATGTGTAAATCATGAAAGAAAGAAAGATCATGATAGATAGATAGATAGATAGAGAGAGAGATAGATAGATAGATAGATAGATAGAGAAAGAAAGAAAGAAAGATTGTGATAGATAGATAAGGAAAGAAAGAAAGAAAGATCATGATAGATAGATAAAGAAAGAAAGAAAGAAATATTGTGATAGATAGGTAGATAAAGAAAGAAAGAAAGAATGAAAGAAATATCATGATAGATAGATAGATAGAGAAAGAAAGAAAAAAAGAAAAAAGAAAGAATGATCATGATAGATAGATAGATAGATAGATAGATAGATAGATAGATAGATAGATAGATAAGGAAAGAAAGAAAGATCATGATTGATGGATAGATAGATAAAGAAAGAAAGAAAAAAGAAAGAAAGATCATGATAGATAGATAGGGAAAGAAAGAAAGAAAGAAAGAAAGATCGTGATAGATAGATAGATAAGGAAAGAAAGAAAGATCCTGATAGATAGATAGATAGATAGATAGATAGATAGATAGATAAAGAAAGAAAGAAAGAAAGAAAGAAAGAAAGAAAGAAAGGAAGATCCTGATAGATAGATAGATAGATAGATAGATAGATAGATAGATAGATAGATAGATAAGGAAAGAAAGAAAAAAAGATCATGATAGATAGATAGATGAAGAAAGAAAGATCCTGATAGATAGATAGATAGATAAAGAAAGAAAGAAAGAAGGGAAGAAAGAAAGAAAGAAAAAAGAAGGAAAGATCATGATAGATAGATACATAAGGAAAGAAAGAAAGAAAAAAAGATCATGATTGATTGATAGATAGATAGGTAAAGAAGAAAGAAAGATAAAAAAAGAAAGAAAGATCATGATAGCTAGATAAGGAAAGAAAGAAAGATCATTAGATAGATAGATAAGGAAAGAAGGGAAGAAAGAAAGAAAGAAAAATCGTGATAGATAGATAGATAGATAGATAGATAAGGAAAGAAAGAAAGATCGTGATAAATAGATAGATAGATAGATAGATAAGGAAAGAAAGAAAGAAAGATCATGAAAGATAGATAGATATATAAAGAAACAAAAAAGAAAGATCCTGATAGATAGATAGATAAAGAAAGAAAGAAAGAAAGAAAGAAAGAAAGAAAGAGGTCACCGAATAGTCAGCAATTTCCAAGCTTCATTAAAGGGAGTGTGATTAAAGGGAATGTGATTTTTTTAAATTTGTAACCGTCTGACTTTTCATGTGAGTTCAATACCCAGTTAAGGCTGTGGAGACCTTGGAGAGGTGAAGTAACAGGAAATAACTGATAACTGACATCCATTAAACATGTCACATGGAACTAGAACAGTTTCCCCCAGCGAGTGAAATAAAGGGTTCAGTTCGACATTCCAACCAGCTGAAGAAGGCCGGAATGTACAATGGCCGAAACATTGTGATAAATATGGCGACAAAAATGAGAATGATGGTCCGAACAATGTAAATAGTGACTTTTCATTTATTTGGCTTAACCGTTTTTATCAACTCTCTTTTTCTTTTGCTTTGTTTCTCTACACACCTACCGTTATCTATGTTTTTCTTTTACTTTTTCATTTTGTTTTTCTTCCCCGCTGACTGCTGCTTATTGTTGTAGTAGGGGGGCATCTGTCTATTAGATTTTAACTAGTCATGCGAGAGCATAATAATAACTAACATTTTACCTAGATGGCTATTAATATATAAGATTATTTTCGAATAATCTAACAACTGGTTGGCTAAGCTTTTGTAGTTTTAAGAATTTGTCCGTGTGAACTGGTGCAAACTAGTAGGATGCCACCACTGTATATATATATATATATATATATATATATATATATATTACTTTCAGACCACAATAAAGTATTTTCTATATGCCTTTTCTTTAATATTTTCCTGGTAGTTGCCTTGAGAGTCTGATACCTCAACCTCAGGAATTTAAGTACTAGATTAGCAGTTAGGTCTCATTATTTTACTGTTTAAATTGTTAATTATAGCCATAATTTCTAAGCTAAAAGTTTCTTCTGTTACACACTTTGCTTGTAGAACTCTCTTCTTGCTTTTCCTCTCAGCTATGATATTCAAAAAATTTAATGGAACATCAATCACCATGTCCTTTTTCCTTGAATTATTTTCTTTTATTGTTCTCTCTCACCAATGATATTTTTTCTCAGATTCTTTTACATTTGACAATCCTTTGCACAGTAGTGGCTTTACTGCCTTGCTTGGAGTGAAATGATTAAAAGTAAAATGTGAGTACCATATTTTTTTCCGTTCTTTAGGTGTGAAAAAATGTTTGGCAAAGCATGTATTATCTTGTTTTCTGGCCAGAAATTTACCAAATTCATATGTCAGTGTCACACTGACCATGTAGGTAGAACTGGCCAAAGTTTGGAAGGATCAATCAGCATCTACCAACTAATATTCTCAAGGTGCGTTAGTATAATTTAAAATTTACTAAACATTGCTGTGCACAGTATTATAAACAAGAAATTCACTTGGTACTGAGAGAGGCTAACTAGAAATTTCATATGAAAGTGCTGGAACCTATTTATATTAAGTCCTACCAGCCATCACTCTGTAAACAGAAAGAGTTTTTATAAGGCCTAAATATAATTAGCCTTTAATTGTTGCATATTTATTATATAATATCTAGTCTTTGCTGTTTATTTCAGTTCCTGTGAACATTTCTGGTCTTTGATTGAGTTCTGATGACTGAGGTATGATAAATCGACTAATCTGAACAAATTTGGTAAAAATGTTCCATTCTAAGAGTTGGTAAAATGCACATATTGGGACAAAAAATAAATAGGCCCTCGCCTTTACCGATCATCTGTGGATGTGGTGTCATGTTTGTAAAACGTATTTATGTGGCGATACACACATTACAATAATGTTTCTGCTGCATTTCCCCTCATCACTGGCTTCAGCCCCTTGGACCCACTGCCACTTCGTAGACTGAAGCAATGAAAGATGGTTTCTTCTTATTATTCATTTTATTATACGGGGCGGGGGAAGACTTGGTAGCATGAAGTCTAGGCAGCAGTGCGAGGAAGAACTTCAGGCAAATGCATGCCCACTCATTGGCTTAACGTCCCACCATGTGCAACCTTAACCTGCCTATTGGATCTGTGTGTGGAATGCATATCGACACTTCAAAGTTCCTGGTACCCTCTGCCGAATTTGTACCATTTTAGTCTTAGACTAAGGCATTCCACTGTCAGAATACCATACCCAAAAGTTACTCAAACAAATTCCTGGCCCAGCTGCTGCATTCGGTAACACTTTTTCATTATGTTTGGCATTTTGTTATTACTAATTTATTGTAATGTAATTTTTTAGTTAACCTGTTTTTCTTTGTTATTTTTTTTCTACATTTTTTTACATGTCATTTTTTCTTGCTATTATTAATCTGAATTTGATTTAAAATTACATTTAATTTAAAAATATTTAATTTAAATTAAAATTTTAGTTAACCAAATCAGAATTCAATAAACATTCAATTCGGTACACATTGCATGACTATAATTAAAAAATTATTAACCAAGAAATTTTTTTGCTGCTGAGCAAGACAAAGTTGGAATTTCGTATGAAAGTGCTGGAATCTATTTATATTAAGTCCTACCAGCCATCACTGAGGGAGAGGTTGTTTGTCTTAAATGCAATTAGCCTTTAGTTGTTGCATATTTGTTATATAATATCTGGATTCAGTTTATATTTTAGTTGCTGCGCCCATTTCTTGTCCTCGGTTGAGCTCTGATGAATGAAGAACAATAAACCAGTTAAGATACTTTTTTGTGTATTTATTTTTTTGGTATTTTGATATTACAAATTTATCGTAATGTAAACTTTTTTGTTAACCATTTTTTCTTTTTTTTAATCATTTCACCCCAAGCAAGGCAATAAAGCCATTAAGATGCAAGGGGTTACTGAGTTTGAGGGAATATGAGAAAAAAAAAACATTATTAAGGTGTGGGAAGGATAAACAAATAAAAGTTAAGAAAACAGAAAATGATTTACACTGCATTTAAATTTATGAAGATCAAACGTCACTGGAAAAGAGTTCAACATGCGAGAAGTGTGAGAAAATAAACTGTTAGCATAAAACATGTTTTTTTAATTATTTTTCTTCTTTTTTAAACATGCTTAGAATATCACCACCACATAAGGTCCGGTACCCCTGCTATCTTGAATTCCTTGATAAGATCCAAAGAATCAGCAATATTATTGGTCCTGCTCTGGCAGATCAGCTCCAGTCACTTTGCCACTACTGTAAGATTTCCTTTCTATGTCTTTTCTATAAACACTTTCATAGAAATTGCTCAGAGGAGCTCTTTGCCATGCTACCGAAACGTTTTGAATTTAAGCGCAGCACTAGACAAACATCGAGGTCTCGTCAATTTACAGTTGAGCTGGCTAGATGTAACTGTAAATTCTATGCTTGTTGAACTCCCTTCCAGCTCTATGTTTTCCAGCCAACTTTAATCTACCAAAATTTTAAATGCAATGTCAATTGCTATCTTCTGCCATCCTGATAACTCTTTTCTCTTTCTGCTCATCATTATTGTTTCTGTTCCTAATTCTTCCCCACCCTTGTGTTTTAGTGGTGTTACTGCCTTGCTTGGAGTGCTACTGATTAAAAAAAAATATATATATATATATATATATATATATATATATATTTTACTAACCAAAAAAATCAGGAGTCAAACCAGGCCCATCAAAATAACCCACTAGGATTTTTTTCCCTGGGATTGTGTCCACTGTGTTTTTTGTTATGGGTTCATATGAAAAATAATATGATTTTAAGATGGATCTATGTCCTATAATTTATAAGATGACCTACAAGATGCTGAGTCACTGCCTGCCGATTATAAAAATATGTGAAATTCTTAGAATATTTCATAAAATCCTTTTGGGTGTGTCTTATGTTTTTGCATACATATTAGAACTAAACAAAGAATCAGCAATATTATTGGTCCGGCTCTGGCAGCTCGGCTCAAGTCACTTTACCACTACCATAAGGTTGCCTTTCTATGTTTTTTCTATAAATACTTTCAAGATAATTTTTTGAATGAGCTCTTCACTATGGTACCTAGAGATTTTGAATTTAAATGCAGCCCTCGACTGGCATCAAGATCTCATCAATTTGCAGTTGAGCTGGCTAGATGTAGCTGTAAATTCTATAGTAACAGTTTCTTCTTTTCACATTTCTCACATGTAGAACTCCCTTCTGGTTCCATCTTAGACAGTATTTTTGATAATATAAACAAGGTCATCTCTCTACACCTATTTGAAAACATATTCATGATCAGTGACTTCAATACCTGCCATACCAGGTGGCTTAAAGACTCTATCACTGATCTTGCTGGTATCCAAAAACGTTAATATCTCAATCATTCAATCTCTCATGCAAGTGGTTGATTTACCCACACATTTCCTCAGTAACCCTGAGAGCCATGATTCTCTCTTCAATCTCTTTTTTGTTAACCATGTTCACCATAGTCTATGAATATAGAATAGAGCGCAGTACGTAATCTGTTCAATGAAACAACATTAAAGATTAATACTCACGAGTCAGACTCTCTACTGAATCTGCTCTATCACCAATACCACCAGCAGCTGTTTTGTAAGTTTTAGTCTTCGATATCAAAGGCTGGCTGTCAGTGAATATTCAAAAAAAAACATGGCCGCCTTTATACACGTCGCATTGAATATTTTGAACCTTCTGATTGGTTAACCCTTCTATCGGTGAATTATAAAACGAGTCAGCTCATTTTGGCTGGCTCACTAACACCCCAAAAATTCCAACATTTTTTACTTCTATCCTTGACTTTTATCGTACTGAGCAGCTCTGCCCTTTTGGTAACTCTGATCATGTGGTAGTGTTTGTAAACATCTCCTTCTGCTCCTACACCAGGGAAGAACCTCCTATCAACAGGATATCTTTGTTCTCAACAAGCAGATTGAGACTCATTCTGTGATTTCCTTTGTGACGTCCATTGGAATGAAGTTTTTAATCATCCTGTTCAAAAATGCAAGTCTGAGGTAGCTTTTTTTCTCACAGTATGTTGCCCTTTCTTTCTGCGATAGATCAGTTGCCATCCAAGGCTATAGAACCTGATTTGTCCTGATATTTACTGATAGCTGGAGGGAGAAGAATAGGATTCATACCTTTTCCAAGGGTATTAGCACGTAAGTGATTCGACTGGAATTCCAACTCGGCTCTCTGATTCCGAGCCGCTATCCATTACTTCAATATGCCTCCTCCAAATCCAACTATAAGGATTTAACATAAATAACAGTAATAGATTGGTACAGAATCATATGGGAAGGTATCAAACATTCCTTTTGGTCTACCATGACGAACTTACATGAGGATGAATGACGGTGTAACAGGTTCTGGTCAGTCTGGTAAAAATTCTTTCAAGCCAACTTTAATATCCAAAAATTTAAATGCAATTTCAATGGATATCTACTGTCTACCTGATTATTTTTTCTCTTCCTGCTCATTAATGTTTCTCTTCATAATTCTTCCACACCTTGTAACCCCTTTTGTTTTAGTGGCATTACAGTTTTGATTCAGGTGATTCTGATTAAAAAAAAAAAAAAACATAGCCAGTTTTATTGTTATTAATAATTTTAATTTGATTTAAAATTCAAATTCATTTAAAAAAATTAATTTAATTTAATTTAAAATTTAAATTAAATTATCAGTAAACCAAAACAGAATTCAATACTTCATTTTGTTTTAGTGGCATTACAACTTTCATTGATGTGATTCTGATTAAAAGAAAAAAAAAAACATAGCCAGTTTTATTGCTACTATTAATTTTAGTTTGATTTAGAATTTAAATTCACTTAAAAAAATTTAATTTAATTTAATTTAAAATTTAAATTAAAATATCAGTAAACCAAACCAAAATTCAATACTTTATTTTGTTTTAGTAGCATTACAGTTTTGATTCGGGTGATTCTGATAAAAAAAAAAAAAAAAAAAAAACATAGCCAGTTTTATTGCTATTATTAATTTTAATTTGATTTAAAATTCAAATTTTAAAAAGAAATTTAATTTAATTTAATTTAAAATTTAAATTAAAATATCAGTAAACCAAACCAAAATTCAGTACTTCATAGAAGAAATGAGAAAAACAAGAATATCTTCCGGTAACTGTAGATGCAGAAAGTATCAAATCCGACTCCAAGGATTTAATATAAGTAACAGTAATAGATTAGTACAGAATCACATGGGAAGGTATCGAACATTCCCTTTGGCCTACAATGAAGAACTTACATGAGGATGAATGGCAGTGTAACAGGTTCTGGTCAGTCCGGTAAGTATACGCTAAGTAAATGTAGAAGTAATAAGAAATAATGGATCCCATTCTCTTTTGATCAGGTCGCACACATTGCAAAGGACAAAAGCTTGCCTGACATGATTTGGTGACACATGAAATGAAATTGCTTGCATAAACCTGACCTTCCCAACGTCCACTTCCATAATGCTTTCTTCCTCTGTCCACCAATTTTATTAACTAATCCTCTTATTAATTTACTTACTTACTCGTTTTTACAGCGCATCCTTCAATTTATCTACGATGGAGGTATATATCTATATCTGTCACAGTTTGTCTGTCAAATTAACTTTATGTCTCTATACATGCATAAACGTTTACCATACTTTGCTTATATATGACATAGGGCATCTAGTGGGGATCAAGCTTGCATTAGTATTAGGGATTTATGAAATGTGTTTCCAAACTATTCCTCAATGACAACACAATAGTTATTTATGAAGCTTTTGCTCATGTCTGGCACAGATTCACCAGTGTGTGGCACCTGGTGAGGATCAAACCAGCTTCAGTATTAGGGATTTAGGAAATGTGTTTCCAAACCATTCCTCAGTGGCAACACAACAGTTATTTTATATTTATGAAGCTTTTGCTCATGTCTGGCACAGATTCA
This sequence comes from Acanthosepion pharaonis, assembly GCA_903632075.3. Lineage (NCBI taxonomy): Eukaryota > Metazoa > Mollusca > Cephalopoda > Sepiida > Sepiidae > Acanthosepion > Acanthosepion pharaonis. The sequence goes on from CAHIKZ030001868.1 coordinate 1,135,287, forward strand.
CCAGTGTGTGGCACCTGGTGAGGATCATTCACCAGTGTGTGTGGCACCTGGTGAGGCCAGCTTCAGTATTAGGATTTAGGAAATGTGTTTCCAAACCATTCCTCAGTGGCAACACAACAGTTATTTTATATTTATGAAGCTTTTGCTCATGTCTGGCACAGATTCACCAGTGTGTGGCACCTGGTGAGGATCAAACCTGCTTCAGTATTAGGAATTTATGAAATGTGTTTCCAAACCATTCCTCAATGACAACACAATAGTTATTTATGAAGCTTTTGCTCATGTCTGGCACAGATTCACCAGTGTGTGGCACCTGGTGAGGATCTGCCAGCTTCAGTATTATTAGGAAATGTGTTTTCCAAACCATTCCTCAGTGGAAATGTATTTTATATTTATGAAACCATCACCAGTGTGTGGCACCTGGTGAGGATCAAACCAGCTTCATTAGGGATTTAGGAAATCCAAACCATTTAGTGGCAACACAACAGTTATTTTATATTTATGAAGCTTTTGCTCATGTCTGGCACAGATTCACCAGTGTGTGGCACCTGGTGAGGATCAAGCCAGCTTCAGTATTAGGGATTTAGGAAATGTGTTTCCAAACCATTCCTCAGTGGCAACACAACAGTTATTTTATATTTATGAAGCTTTTGCTCATGTCTGGCACAGATTCACCAGTGTGTGGCACCTGGTGAGGATCAAGCCAGCTTCAGTATTAGGGATTTAGGAAATGTGTTTCCAAACCATTCCTCAGTGGCAACACAACAGTTATTTTATATTTATGAAGCTTTTGCTCATGTTGGCACAGACAGATTCACCAGTGTGATGGCACCTGGTGAGGATCAAAATTCCCAGTGGCTTCAGTATTAGGGAATTTATGAAATGTGTTTCCAAACCATTCCTCAGTGGCAACACAACAGTTATTTTATATTTATGAAGCTTTTTGCTCATGTTCATACAGATTCACCAGTGTGTGTGGCAAACCTTCAGTATTAGGGTGAGGATCAAACCAGTGGCAACACAACAGTATTATGAAGCTTTTTCATGAAATGGTGAGGATCAAACCATATTAGGGATTTCAAACCAATGACAAACAACAGTTATTTTATAATAGCTTTTGCTCATTTTATATTCAGTATTGGGATTTAGGAAAGCCAATTGTGTTTTCCAAACCATTCCTCAGTGGCAACACAACAGTTATTTTATATTTATGAAGCTTTTGTTCATGTCTGGCACAGAGCCACCAGTATGTGGCACCTGGTGAGGATCAAACCTGCTTCAGTATTAGGGATTTATGAAATGTGTTTCCAAACCATTTTGAAACTAGCTTTTTCCACAGAGCCACCATGGCAAAACAAACAGTATTAGGGATTTATGAAATGTGTTTTGAAACTATTCCTCAATGGCAACATTTATAAAGCAGTATTAGGATTTTTTGTTTTGATATCTGGCACGGGGTCAGCAGTGTGAGGCACCTAGTGTGGATCAAACTTGCATCAATATTAATGATCTTTGAAATGGATTTCCAAACGATTAGTGAATGGTTAATTGACTTTTATTGACATTTACCAAGCATGGCTCATGTATGGCACAGGGTCACCAGTGTGTGGCACCTAGTAAGGTTCAAAACTGCTTCAGTATAATTGATCTTTGAAATGCATTTTTAAATAACTGCTTAATGGTTAATAAACTGTTATTGATATTTACAAAGCTTTCATTAAGGTCCGGCACTGGCTCACCAGAATGTGGCACCTAGTGAGGTTCAAATGTGCTTCAGTATTAATGGTCTTTGAAATTGGATTTTAAACAATTGTTCAGTGGTTTTTTAACTGTTATTGGAATTTACGAAGCTTTCACTGATGTCTGGCACCAATGTGTGGCACATAGTGAGGATCAAAGCTGCTTCAGTATTTCTGATATTTGAAATGTGTTTCTGAACTATTACTCAGTGACAAATTGCTATTGATATTAACCAATTTTGAAGAAGATAACATCTTGCTAATCCATACAGGTTTCATTTGCTTAAAGCCATTTTTAAGCATTGATCTGAGAAAGTGGTTGTATCCAGATGTCCGTTTAGATATTTGTAAACATGTTTGGCACCATGCATGAAAATCTTGATCAGAGAGATAAGGAATTTAAACATAGGATTAAACACCTTCATCAACAGAATGTAGGATTCAGTTGCTCAAAGCCAATTTTAACATTTGATCTGAGAAAGTGATTGTATAAAGCTGACAGTTTAGATATTTCTGAGTGGGTTTGGTGCCATATGTGGCACATCCATATAAAGATATGAATCTTCTCCCCTTAGTTGGCTTGATAGCTTAGTAAGATAACCAGTCTAGGAGAAGGAAAAAATCTGAATTGAAATCTTTGTAAATGAGCACTTGAGCCAAGTAATACAACCAGTCTAGGAGAAGGTAAAACTCTGAATTGAAATCTTTGTAAATGATTACTTGAGGCCTAGTAAGACAACCAGTCTAGGAGAAGGTAAAACTCTGAATTGAAATCTTTGTAAATGATTACTTGAGGCCTAGTAAGACAACCAATTTAGGAGAAGGAAAAACTCTGAATTAAAATCTTTGTAAATGAGCACTTAAGGCTTAGTAAAACAAGCAGTCTAGGGGATTTGAATTTTAAACCTTATCCTTTATTTCATCCACGTTGATTGAAGTATTCCAGTGAAATGATCCAAAGAGTTGTGAGTTCATGACCAAGACATAGCAGAGTTTTGGAAAGTTGAGTTAAAGAGATATGAACTGAAACTGACATATCTGAAAGAGGCATTGCACATGGAACTAGAACAATCTACCTGGGTGGATGAAATAAAGGGATTGATTTGAAATTCCAATCATCTGAAGAAGACCAGAGCTTAACACTACTATAACTTTTATGCTTTTATGCATTCCTCAGGTGTATTTCAAGTGTAACAGAAAAATTGTCCAAATCATGTATAACATGGGATAATTGTCCATCCCACAAAATGTTTGATATTTAAAAAAATACTAAACTAACTGAGTTTTTTTTCTCCAGGTTTTGGCATAAGATGTTTAGCTATCTTGATACCATTTGTCATAGGAATTACTGAAAAATCCTTTGTGTCATTCAGCCAGAAAAATAACAGGTTAAAATCATTTTGTGTCGTCAGCCCCACTATGTCTTCCAAACTGATCAATGGTGAGAGGAAAAAGATCATTCAGGCCTTCAGTAATGGTACCAACATTGATATTCTGGCTTCCATCTTCAAAGTCAATTCAAGAACCATCAAGAGAATGGTGAATAAGTTTAAAAAAAGGAAACAGTAGAGAGGAAAACTGGAGGCCGCAACAACAAGAAGGATCATCATTTCAACTTAGAGCTGCATGCAATCTTTTAGTTCAAAGTAGAGTCCAATAGTGTTATAAAAACCTTGGAGAATTCCAGTAAAATATCTTTAATCATTTCTAAGATACAATGGTTCAAATCTTAATCTAACAATTGGACAATTTTGCTGTACACGATTTGTACAGTTTTGCTGAGACAACTGGTATATATAAACCAGTTATTGTAAAACTGCAAACTTTGCCTGGAGGAGAAAATAGTAATGATTGGACTCTGTATGCCTCAAAGGTGATTCTAATTTAATTATATATATATATATATATATATATATATATATATATACAGTGACACGCATAAGTAATGGATACATGTTATTTTCTGTTATAACTCTAGTTTATGTTCGCCATTTTGCCTGATATTTGGTAAGTAATATCTTGTAAAGTTGTTTTAGTTGTATGTGGAAGGAAAATTAAAAACTCATGGTTGAATCCATTTTCTTTTTATCAAAGTTCAAAATTACCCTATGCAAAAGTATTGGATACATCAATTTAATATTTTGTTGCGTAGCCTCTGTTTTGTTTCACTGCTTCCAGTCGCTTTCTATAGTTGGCCACAAGTTTTCCACACTGATCCACCGTTACTTTACCCCATTCTTCCTTGCATAATTCCTCTAATTGCTTGATATTTTGTGGATTCCACTTATGAACTTTAACCTTCAAAGTATTCCACAAATTTTCAATTGGATTCAAGTCAGGAGACTGACCTGGCCAATTGAGAGTACTAATACCATTATTTTCAAACCATTCCTTTGTAAGTTTTGTGATATGTTTGGGATCATTGTTGTGTTAAGCACGAAATTCCGACCATGTCCTAAAGAAGTTGCAGATTTCTGAAGGTTCTTCTCTAGAATCTCCCTGTACATGCTACCATTCATTCTACCATGGATAACTTGTAACTCACCAGTGCCCTTGGATGAAAAGCATCCCCATATCATAATGGAAGCACCCCCAAACTTAACCGTGGGGATGGTATTGTGCTTGTTGAAGGCAGTGCCATTTTTTCATCAAACACTTGTCGCTGTGTTCTTCCAAATAGTTCAACTTGCATTTCATCCAACCAGATTACCTTTTCCCAAAACTGCATACCTTTCTTTTCATAAGTTTCGACAAACTTTAATCGGTTTTTGACATGTTTGGTTTTCAGTAAAGGTACTTTTCTTGGTGATCTTGAATGAAAGCCTATATGATATAGAGCTCTGCTAATGGTATCCTTACTTACATTAATTCCAGCACCCTCAAGATCAGTTTTAATTTCAGAACGAGTAATGAAGGTTTTTTTTTTTGCACATTTCTGCTGATCAACCTTGAAGTACTCTCATTTATTTTTCTTG
>CAHIKZ030001868.1:1145000-1160000 GCA_903632075.3 Acanthosepion pharaonis
CCCACTCCAGACATCATAAGGACCTCCTAAAATTCTTGACCACATGATGAGAAAAGAGTCATTGGAGAATTTGAGACTCAAAGGACATATTGAAGAGGTACAGGGGAAAGCACTGAATAAACAACCTAACAAGCTTGGGTAAGTGATTGGCAGGCCTGGGATTAGAAGAGATAGCAAAAACACAAATATTACTAAGAGCTACAAAGAATAGGATGTTGTAGCGAGCCATCAACTTACACTTCCTGAAGGGACACAGCACATAGATGAAGAAGAAGAAGAAGAAGAAGAAGATAATGAAAAAGAAAAAGAAGAAGAAAAAAAGAAGAAGAGAAAGAAGAAGAAAAAGAAGGATAAGAAAAAGAAGATGATGAAGAAGAAAAATAAAAATAAAAAGAGAAAGAAGAAGAAGAAAAAGAAGGATAAGAAAAAAGAAGATGATGATGATGAAGAAGAAAAAGAAAAAGAAGAGAAAGAAGAAGAAGAAAAAGGATAAGAAAAAGAAGAAGAAGATGATGATGATGATGAAGAAGAAAAAGAAAAAGAAGAAGAGAAAGAAGAAGAAAAAGAAGGATAAGAAAAAGAAGAAGATGATGAAGAAAAAGAAGATGATGATGATGATGATGAAGAAGAAGAAAAAGAACAACAAAAGAAGAAGAAAAAGAAGAAGAAGAAAGGGAAGAAGATGATGAAGAAAAAGAAGATGAGGATGATGATGATGATGAAGAATAGTATGAATATCTTAACTTTGTTAAATTAAAAAATCATGTTCTTTGAAATGCTATTTATCATTTGCAAATGGACATTTTGCTAAGCCTGACATATTTGATGAGAATATATTCATGGTATTATCAGTCATGTACTTATCCAATAGATGTTATCTGTCTTTCCAGTACTTAAGGGCGTTTCCTTCCTTGAAGTAGTGTGTCAGCATCTTGATTATGTCTTTATTTTTCCTTCGAGTTACATGTGATATCCATTTTAGTTGTTGCTGCTGTTGGTAATCCTAAAGTGATGTGATTTCTGTTTTTTGGTACAGTTCTTTGTTTGTGATTCTGTAGCTCCAGTTCACAGAGTTTGAAGAAGAAGGAAAGGTCTTCATCAATACCCACAGACTTTATTCACTCAAAGACATGGTCAAATATAATAAAACTAGAACTCTGGAGGCATTATAAAGCTGTTTATCAAATGTTTACTTATCCAGTAACTGTTATCAGTCTTTCCAATACTTATGGGAGTTTCCTTCCTAACCATTTGTTTGAAGTCATGTGGAATGTCAACATTTGCATCATTTTTTTTTCTATCCTTTTTTGTTGTTGCTGTTGCTGAAAGTCCATTATTTGTTAAATTTCTTGTTTCATTATTCTTTAGTACCAACCCACAAAGTTCAAAGAAGTGTGGTTTTTACCAAAGACCAACAGGCTGTCAGGTTTGTACTATCCCCAAAACTGTGGGGGTCAGTTTGATTAGGCCCCCAGCAGTGCTTTGTGACCCTCACTGTCTTATCAGCATTTGATTTTTTTTTTACCTACATTTAGATTGGTTACAAATTATACTAAGTACAACTGACTATTAAAGGATGAAAAATATTCGAGAATTTTGATGTTATTCTGTTTTATTCTTGTCCAATTCCGTGAATTTCTTTTACTCATGTTAAGTCTTGAAGAAACACAATATAAAATTCACTATTTTATATCCATAATGTTTAATGCGTTAAAACTGTTCAACTTCTTAACAAGAAAAATCTCAAGTTGATGTTAAAAATCCACGCAAAACATTGTTGATTTATTTAAGATGGAATGATCTGAAATTTTACACTGCTTACCCACTTTCTCCATGATATTCTCAGTATGCTTCTGTAGTGCCATATTTCTGTTATCTCCAGTCTCTTCTTCAACTGTGATGAATGACATTTAGGTCATGTCTCTAATTTGTATTTAGATACATTATATTTATTTTCAGTTTTTCCAGTTGAATCGTTCACCTATATTGCAAATGATCCATTATTGTACATAATTAAATTACAATAAAATTTGCCTTTTATATGAATACTACCAGATGAAAATTGCGATGGCCTCGTATAGATTCAGGTGGTGGGTACAAGATCCTTGCACTGGCTTTGCCAAGTCTTCACTTGTTTGAAGCCATTTTTAACCAGTGATCTAAGAAAGTGGTTGTATACAGCTGACAATTTAAATAAATTGTTTGCTGCTATGTATGTTGTCAATATAAAAGTCTCTATCTGACGACGTTATTTAAGATCACTTTCTCTATGATATTCTCAGTATGCTTCTGTAGTGCCATATTTCTGTTATCTCAAGTCTCTTCTTCAACTGTGATGAATGACATTTAGGTCATGTCTCTAATTTGTATTTAGATACATTATATTTATTTTCAGTTTTTCCAGTTGAATCATTCACCTATATTGCAAATGATCCATTATTGTACATAATTAAATTACAATAAAATTTGCCTTTTTATATGAATACTACCAGATGAAAATTATGATGGCCTCGTATAGATTCAGGTGGTGGGTACAAGATCCTTGCACTGGCTTTGCCAAGTCTTCACTTGTTTGAAGCCATTTTTAACCAGTGATCTAAGAAAGTGGTTGTATACAGCTGACAATTTAAATAAATTGTTTGCTGCTATGTATGTTGTCAATATAAAAGTCTCTATCTGACGACGTTATTTAAGATCACTTTCTCTATGATATTCTCAGTATGCTTCTGTAGTGCCATATTTCTGTTATCTCAAGTCTCTTCTTCAACTGTGACGAATGACATTTAGGTCATGTCTCTAATTTGTATTTAGATACATTATATTTATTTTCAGTTTTTCCAGTTGAATCGTTCACCTATATTGCATATGATCCATTATTGTACATAATTAAATTACAATAAAATTTGCCTTTTATATGAATACTACCAGATGAAAATTGCGATGGCCTCGTATAGATTCAGGTGGTGGGTACAAGATCCTTGCACTGGCTTTGCCAAGTCTTCACTTGTTTGAAGCCATTTTTAACCAGTGATCTAAGAAAGTGGTTGTATACAGCTGACAATTTAAATAAATTGTTTGCTGCTATGTATGTTGTCAATATAAAAGTCTCTATCTGACGACGTTACTTAAGATCACTTTCTCTATGATATTCTCAGTATGCTTCTGTAGTGCCATATTTCTGTTATCTCAAGTCTCTTCTTCAACTGTGATGAATGACATTTAGGTCATGTCTCTAATTTGTATTTAGATACATTATATTTATTTTCAGTTTTTCCAGTTGAATCATTCACCTATATTGCAAATGATCCATTATTGTACATAATTAAATTACAATAAAATTTGCCTTTTATATGAATACTACCAGATGAAAATTGCGATGGCCTCGTATAGATTCAGGTGGTGGGTACAAGATCCTTGCACTGGCTTTGCCAAGTCTTCACTTGTTTGAAGCCATTTTTAACCAGTGATCTAAGAAAGTGGTTGTATACAGCTGACAATTTAAATAAATTGTTTGCTGCTATGTATGTTGTCAATATAAAAGTCTCTATCTGACGACGTTATTTAAGATCATTAAGATCCGAGTAGTTTCAGTCTACAAGATCCGACAAATGATACCTCTCTTTTAGATGCGCATTTAATACCACAAATATATGTTTTTATATATATAATGTATATAGATGTCCATGCACTTTGGTAATTCTGAATTTCATTCATTATATTGTTTGTCTGATGTATGAACATGACCACCTCAAATTCACCTGTCTTCTTTGCTCGCTGACAATGGCTGCAGAAAAAGCTCCGAGAATACATAAAATGGTTCTCCACAAAATATTCTGTAGTTATACACACAAAAGAAATCCCAGAGAAAAAAACAAAGAAAGAAACGAAAATAACTCTGACATGTTGTGTCGAAATAGAAGAAAATAAACAAAATAACATTAAACAGATTAAAATAACTACATAGAAAAATGGAGAAGTGTGTCGACGATGAAATAACATTTGTCAATTAAAAATCTTTTTACATCTTTATATTTTGTTTGCAATGATGTTCTTAGTCAACTTTTAATGTCATGGGCTTTTATTTTTTATTCTACTGTCTTTATTGTCCCTACCGACTAGTCGCTGCTTACACACCCTGGCTATATTGAATGGTGTACGGTCTATTGAATAAGAATCATTCATTTATACTTTTTTACGGTTTTCTTTCCTTTTCGATTGGGATGATTTTTTTTGGCATTTTTTCTACTTTTGCTAATATAAATAAAAAAATTATAAAAAAAAAATAAGACAACCAGCCTTAAACACCTTTATTTATTTTCTATCCAACACTTTTTTTTTTTTGTCCTTTAAGGTATTGAAGACGAAAATAAACGCATGTTTCTCAGACAGCAATGGATGCTATCCAAAAGTGATGAACCTTGGGATTCGATTTTGCTTAGATAACCAAAAGCAGTCGAATCTTTTCCCTTACAAAAAAAAAAAAAAAAAACAAACTTTCCCCTTACAAAAAAAAAAAAAAATCCCTATCATCTTCGACTTCTAATATTACTTTCCATCATCCCCACACTTTTACTGTCTTTCACATTTGACAGGGTGTGTAATCCCACCCCTCCCAAAAAATAAAAATAAAAAAAAAAATAAATAGAAAAACGATTAAAAAAACCAAAAAAACCCTGACAGTCTGCAACCCCTAAAAAAAAAATCAAAAACAAAAAATAACAGCTGTCCATTTCTCTTGGAAAATAGAAAAAAAGAGAAGAACATTGGTTTTTGATAGGGTGCAGTCCAGGGTCGGAATTTGCTGAACTGGCCGATGGGTGGGTAACTGGGTGGTGCTGCCAGAAATGAAGGCTCTTTGGATTAGTCTTGGGGTTTCACAAGCACAGCGGCAGTTGGGAAGAAGAATGGATGCCAATAAAAGGTGCTTTTATTCTTAAGGTGATCAGCTTGGAATGGTTGAAAAGGTTAACGTCCCCATTCTTGGAGACGAGACACAGAAAGCAAAGATTCCAGGGTTTGGTGTTGTTGGAATATTGCTAAAGATGGAAGGATTTCACAAACAGGTTTAAAAATAAGTTAAGGCATGAAAGAAAATCAGAAGCATGGACATAGTTGCACTGCTTGCCAAACGTCACACATCTACTGACAGACAGACAGACAGATAGATAGATAGATAGATATGAACAAACTGAGATAGATAGATAGATAGATATAAACAGACTGAGATAGATAGATAGATAGATAGATAGATAGATAGATAGATAGATAGATAGATAGAAAAACAAAAAAGAATTGATAAATAGACAGACAAAAACAGACTGAGATAGATAGATAGATAGATAGATAGATAGATAGATAGATAGATAGATAGATAGATTGAAACAAAGACCGGGACAAACTGAAATAGATAGATAGATAGATAGATAGATAGATAGATAGATAGATAGATAGATAGATAGATAGATAGACTGAAACAAAGACCGGGACAGACTGAAATAAATAGATAGATAGATAGATAGATAGATAGATACATAGATAGATTGAAACAAAGACCGGGACAGACTGAAATAAATAGATAGATAGATAGATAGATAGATAGATAGATAGATAGATAGATAGACTGAAACAAAGACCGGGACAGACTGAAATAAATAGATAGGTATATAGATTCTGAAGTCATCTGGAAGCTCTGATTGAAGCCAATGACAATTTTCTTGAATAAATTTATTCTTTAGTATTTCAAGATATTTTTGTGTAATTTTGGTAGATGTTATTATGTTAAAATGTGTAATTTTCATTGTTTTGTAATTTAGATGACAATTTATTCATCGCACCCTGTATATATCCGTATCTATCTCTGAGTCAGTTCTTGTCCATAAATATATCTATCTTTTTATTTCAATCTGTCCTGGTCTTTCTTTCAGTCTATCTATCTATCTATCTATCTATCTATCTATCTATCTATCTATCTCAGTCTGTTCTTGTCTGTCTATTTATCTATTTATCTCAGTCAGTTCCCTTCTCACTAAATTCTTCTCATTCTCTTTTCCCCTTCCTGTAACACCCTGCATCCTAGTGGCATTGTCACCTTGACTGGGGTAAAATGATTAAAAAAAATTGACAGAATTTTGTTCCAAAGCCTATTTCACATACACACCTTAAGATTATTTCTGATATCGCCATATTATTAAATATTATCACGGGAGAATAGAGGATGCATGCCTCCTGCTTAAATTTCTGAGAAAGTATTTTTGTTGCAAAGTAGATAAAGTAAGTCAATACAGAGTGGCATAGAAGTAACCGAACTTAAGTCAACATTATTAACCCATCACTATGAATTTGAATCTAATCTTACGAAATGATTTCAGTCTTGCTTATATCAATAAATGAAAAATTGAAAATGATAATGAAAATAGAATAAATCCAAATTTGAAAATGATCAGATATAATAAAAAAATGTGTTTTAATCATAATATATTGTTGTATATTTCATTAATAAAGAAGATGATGATGATGATGAAGAAGAAGAAATAGAAGAAGAAAAAAAGAAGAAGAAGAAGAAAAAGAAGATGATGATGAAAGAGGAGAAGAAGAAAAAGAAGAAGATGATGGAGAAGAAGAAGAAGAAATAGAAGAAGAAAAAAGAATAAGAAAAAGAAGATGATGATGAAAGAGGAGAAGAAGAAAAAGAAGATGATGATGGAGAAGAAGAAAAAGAAGAAGAAGAAATAGAAGAAGATGAAGAAGAAGAAATAGTAAAAGAAAAAAGAAGAAGATGAAGAAGATGATGATGATGAAGAAGAAGAAGAAGAAATAGAAGAAGAAAAACGAAGAAGAAGAATAAGAAAAAGAAGATGATGTTGAAAGAGGAGAAGAAGAAAACGAAGATGATGATGGAGAAGAAGAAGAAGAAGAAGAAGAAGAAGAAGAAGAAGAAGAAGAAATAGAAGAAGAAAAAAAGAAGTAGAATAAGAAAAAGAAGATGATGATGAAAGAGAAGAAGAAAAAAAAGATGATGATGATGGAGAAAAAGAAGAAGAAAAAGATGAAGAAGATGATGATGAAGAAGAAGAAGGAGAAGAAGCAGAAGATGATGAAGAAGAAGAAGGAAAAGGAGAAGAAGAAGATGATGAAGATGAAGAAGAAGAAGAAGAAGATGAGAATGAAGTAGAAAAGAAGAAGATGATGAGGAAAAAGAAAAAAGAAGAAGAAAAAGATGATGAAGAAGTAGAAAAAGAAGGTGGTGATGATGATGATGATGAAGAAGAAGAAGAAGAAGAAGAAAAAGAAGAAGAAGAAGAAGAAAATGAAGATGCTGATGATTATGTTGAAGAAGAAGAAGATGAAGAATAGTATGAATATCCTAACCTTGTTAAATTAAAAAAGCATATGATTTGAAATGCTATTTATCATTTGCAAACAAACATTTTGCAAAGCCTGACATATTTGATGAGAATATATTCATGGTATTATCAGTCATGTACTTATCCAATTGATGTTATCTGTCTTTCCAGTACTTAAGGGTGTTTCCTCCTAACCTTTTGCTAGAAATAGTGTGCCGGCATCTTGATTATGTCATTATTTTCTCTTTGAGTTACATGTGATATCCATTTTAGTTGTTGCTGCCATTGAAAGTCATCAAATGCTATGATTTCTATTGTTTGGTACAGTTCTTTGTTTGTGATTCTGTAGCTCCAGTTCATGAGGTTTGAAGAAGAAGGAAGGTCTTCATCAATACCTACAGACTTTATTCACTCAAAGACATGGTCAAATATAAAAAACCTAGAACTCTGGAGGAATAATAAAGCTGTTTATCAAATGTCTACTTATCCAGATAATAAATCTAGGACTCTGTGGGCATACTAAAGAGAAATCCTTCGGAAACGATAACATCTCTACAATAAGACATGATGGAGGGCATATAATTTGGGTGCAAATCTCTGCAAAATGGAACAAGAAGATATGGTATATAGACCAACATAGATAAACAATGCATAAACGTGTACTTTTTTAAATCATTTCACAACCAACGAAGGAAATAATGCCACTAAAATGGAAGAACTTGCTGTGAGTGAAAATGAATAAAGAGACTTTAGTGAGGTGAAAAGAAGACAGAAGATGGTGATTCGTGTTGCATTTAAATTTTTCAAGATTGCATGTGGCAGGAAATCAAAAATCAGAAGGATGTTCCCCAAGCAAACATTGCAAGAAATACTATTAGATCAGAACATAAGCTTGCTTCTAGCGAGTTCAACACTAAATCTTTGAGACTTATCGACAATCTAATAGCAAGATTAAATACATGCAGTTAATGCAATGATGAGGCAGTTGTCTGTCTGAAATAAACTAGTAGCGAAATCTTTAATGATGCATTGAGCTTTTTATATATATATATTTTATATATATATATATATATATATATATATATATATATTTATATATATTTGGGCTACAGGAATGCAACTTGTCAGCAGTCAATATACCACATAACACCCTTGAGCACTTAGCCTTGGAGTGGGTAGAATGGAGATCAATGTGTTTTAGTGGACTCAGCAATTTTCAATCTGCGTGTCTGAATCATCTTCAAGAAGCGAGAGCAAGATGTAAAAGGTCAGTCAATCTAACAGTGATCTCATCTCACAATCCTCACACTTGCTCCATATGTGGCCTCACTTTGTAAATTATTAGTGGGTCTTAAATGCCACTTAAGATTATCACACAAACTTTAATAACTGAATCAACTAAGCTGTCAGATCCTCATACATCGAAACCAATGGGAGAGTCCATTATATATTACTTATTTTTGCCTTCCCAAATTTTGAATTATGGCACTTTCTGTCTTTCACATGTTTTGACTGACCTTCCAACCACCTGCTGTTCTATTTTGGAATATTTTAGGAGCCTTTTGTTTCGCATTGAAGATGAAATAGTTCAGGGCTTGATTACCAATGGGATTGCCTCTCCATGGAATGATGGCATGTATCTTCTTAGAATTATTTACTTAAACAATCAACTTACATTTGATATATTGATGTTGCACTATTAATTATTAATTTGCAACATGTATTTTCAAAGATGTAGAAGATTAGGCGCCAACTTTTAGAAATTTGAATCTTGGGTGGAACTTTATTAATGACAATGATTGAAAACATGCTTGCGAATTAATTCAGTATGAAAATATACAAGTTTTACTTTGGTTTTTACAGAGTTTCGTCCTGAATCCAAATTAAGAGATGGACTGAAAAAACGTTTAAGAGCAAGAAAAACTAAAAATTCAGCAAAATAACCCTGTAACTTATTTTGGCAATTTAAGCAGAGGTTTACCTAAAAAAGATTACAAAAACTTATTGCTCAAGAAAAAATAAAAATAAAAAGAATTATACGGTTGATTGTTAATTTTCTCATCTCATTCATTTTAGGCAAACAATTATTTTTTCTTTTGTTTACAATAATTCAAAAATAAAATATTAAAGATTGTTGGGTTTTTGTCTTTATTTTTTACAAAAATCTTTAATACTTAATTATCTTTGTAATTATTTCCAATAAATAAAAAATGGAAAGCAGATTGTGCTAATAATTTCAGTCCACAATGTACGCAGCAAGCAGGATTATTCTTTAAGATTTATGGATTTGCCAGTTAGATGCACAACAACAACAACGACAACAGCAACAACAACAGCCATAATAATAATAAGAAGAATATGTAGCAATAGTGCTATATGTGTTTTACATTCATTATGTAGGAAATAACTACAGATACAAAGATGGAGATAGGTAAATAGATAGATAAACTGACAGACAGTTAAGGAAACTAAATAGATAATGAAAAGAGATAGGTAGATAGAAACTGACTTAAGCAAACATTCTGACAGACAGATAGATCACAAAATGAAGTAGATAGCAAGAGAGTGAATAGACTGAGATAGATAGATAGATAGATAGATAGATAGATAGATAGATAGATAGATAGACATGAGCAGACTTATAGATAGATAGATAGATAATAAACAGACTGACAGATAGATAGATAGATAGATAGATAGATAGATAGATAGATAGACATGAGCAGACTTATAGATAGATAGATAGATAATAAACAGACTGACATAGATAGATAGATAGATAGATAGATAGATAGATAGATAGATAGATATGAGCAGACTTATAGATAGATAGATAGATAATAAACAGACTGACATAGATAGATAGATAGATAGATAGATAGATAGATAGATAGATAGATATGAGCAGACTTATAGATAGATAGATAGATAATAAACAGACTGACATAGATAGATAGATAGATAGATAGATAGATAGATAGATAGATAGATATGATAGACTTATAGATAGATAGATAGATAATAAACAGACTCATAGATAGATAGATAGATAGATAGATAGATAGATAGATAGATAGATATGAGCAGACTTATAGATAGATAGATAGATAATAAAAACAGACTGACATAGATAGATAGATAGATAGATAGATAGATAGATAGATAGATAGATATGAGCAGACTTATAGATAGATAGATAGATAATAAACAGACTGACATAGATAGATAGATAGATAGATAGATAGATAGATAGATAGATAGATATAGAGCAGACTTATAGATAGATAGATAGATAATAAACAGACTGACATAGATAGATAGATAGATAGATAGATAGATAGATAGATAGATAGATGAGCAGACTTATATAGATAGATAGATAGATAATAAACAGACTGACATAGATAGATAGATAGATAGATAGATAGATAGATAGATAGATAGATAGATATGAGCAGACTGATAGATAGATAGATAGATAGATAGATAGACATGAGCAGACTCATAGATAGATAGATAGACAGATAGATAGATATGAGCAGACTTATAGATAGATAGATAATAAACAGACTGACATAGATAGATAGATAGATAGATAGATAGATATGAGCAGACTCATAAATAGATAAGAGCAGATATATATATATATGTATATATATATATATATATATAGATATGAGCAGACATATATATATATATATATATATATATATAGATAGATAGATAGATAGATAGATATGAGCAGACTTATATATAGATATGAGCAGGCACATATATATATAGATATAGATAGATAAGTATGAGCAGACTCATACATAGATAGATAGATACAAAATGAAGTAGATAGCTAGATAGTGAAGAGACTGATAGATAGATAGATAGATAGATAGATAGATAGATAGATAGACATGAGCAGACTCATACATAGATAGATAGACAGATAGATCACAAAATGAAGTAGATAGCTAGATAGTGAAGAGACTGAGATAGATAGATAGATAGATAGATAGATAGATAGATAGATAGACATGAGCAGACTCATACATAGATAGATAGACAGATAGATCACAAAATGAAGTAGATAGCTAGATAGTGAAGAGACTGAGATAGATAGATAGATAGATAGATAGATAGACATGAGCAGACTCCATACATAGATAGATAGACAGATAGATCACAAAATGAAGTAGATAGCTAGATAGTGAAGAGACTGAGATAGATAGATAGATAGATAGATAGATAGATAGATAGATAGATAGACATGAGCAGACTCATACATAGATAAGATCACAAAATGAAGTAGATAGCTAGATAGTGAAGAGACTGAGATAGATAGATAGATAGATAGATAGATAGATAGATAGACATGAGCAGACCTATATATAGATAGATAGACAGATAGATCACAAAATGAAGTAGATAGCTAGATAGTGAAGAGACTGAGATAGATAGATAGATAGATAGATAGATAGATAGACATGAGCAGACCTACATAGATAGATAGACAGATAGATCACAAAATGAAGTAGATAGCTAGATAGTGAAGAGACTGAGATAGATAGATAGATAGATAGATAGATAGACATGAGCAGACCATACATAGATAGATAGACAGATAGATCACAAAATGAAGTAGATAGCTAGATAGTGAAGAGACTGAGATAGATAGATAGATAGATAGATAGATAGATAGACATGAGCAGACTCATACATAGATAGATAGACAGATAGATCACAAAATGAAGTAGATAGCTAGATAGTGAAGAGACTGAGATAGATAGATAGATAGATAGATAGATAGATAGATAGATAGATAGATAGATAGACATGAGCAGACTCATACATAGATAGATAGACAGATAGATCACAAAATGAAGTAGATAGCTAGATAGTGAAGAGACTGAGATAGATAGATAGATAGATAGATAGATAGATAGATAGATATGAGCAGACTCATACATAGATAGATAGACAGATAGATCACAAAATGAAGTAGATAGCTAGATAGTGAAGAGACTGAGATAGATAGATAGATAGATAGATAGATAGATAGATAGATAAGTATGAGCAGACTCATACATAGATAGATAGACAGATAGATCACAAAATGAAGTAGATAGCTAGATAGTGAAGAGACTGAGATAGATAGATAGATAGATAGATAGATAGATAGATAGACATGAGCAGACTCATACATAGATAGATAGACAGATAGATCACAAAATGAAGTAGATAGCTAGATAGTGAAGAGACTGAGATAGATAGATAGATAGATAGATAGATAGATAGATATGAGCAGACTCATACATAGATAGATAGACAGATAGATCACAAAATGAAGTAGATAGCTAGATAGTGAAGAGACTGAGATAGATAGATAGATAGATAGATAGATAGATAGATAAGTATGAGCAGACTCATACATAGATAGATAGACAGATAGATCACAAAATGAAGTAGATAGCTAGATAGTGAAGAGACTGAGATAGATAGATAGATAGATAGATAGATAGATAGATAGATAGATAGACATGAGCAGACCCATACATAGATAGATAGACAGATAGATCACAAAATGAAGTAGATAGCTAGATAGTGAAGAGACTGAGATAGATAGATAGATAGATAGATAGACATGAGCAGACTCATACATAGATAGATAGACAGATAGACAAAATGAAGTAGATAGCTAGATAGTGAAGAGACTGAGATAGATAGATAGATAGATAGATAGATAGATAGACATGAGCAGACTCATACATAGATAGATAGACAGATAGATCACAAAATGAAGTAGATAGCTAGATAGTGAAGAGACTGAGATAGATAGATAGATAGATAGATAGATAGATAGATAGACATGAGCAGACTCATACATAGATAGATAGACAGATAGATCACAAAATGAAGTAGATAGCTAGATAGTGAAGAGACTGACATAGATAGATAGATAGATAGATAGATAGATAGACATGAGCAGACTCATACATAGATAGATAGACAGATAGATCACAAAATGAAGTAGATAGCTAGATAGTGAAGAGACTGAGATAGATAGATAGATAGATAGATAGATAGATAGATAGACATGAGCAGACTCATACATAGATAGATAGACAGATAGATCACAAAATGAAGTAGATAGCTAGATAGTGAAGAGACTGAGATAGATAGATAGATAGATAGATAGATAGATAGATAGATAGACATGAGCAGACTCATATATAGATAGATAGACAGATAGATCACAAAATGAAGTAGATAGCTAGATAGTGAAGAGACTGAGATAGATAGATAGATAGATAGATAGATAGATAGACATGAGCAGACTCATACATAGATAGATAGACAGATAGATCACAAAATGAAGTAGATAGCTAGATAGTGAAGAGACTGAGATAGATAGATAGATAGATAGATAGATAGATAGATAGACATGAGCAGACTCATACATAGATAGATAGACAGATAGATCACAAAATGAAGTAGATAGCTAGATAGTGAAGAGACTGAGATAGATAGATAGATAGATAGATAGATAGATAGATAGATAGATAGACATGAGCAGACTCATACATAGATAGATAGACAGATAGATCACAAAATGAAGTAGATAGCTAGATAGTGAAGAGACTGAGATAGATAGATAGATAGATAGATAGATAGATAGATAGACATGAGCAGACTCATACATAGATAGATAGACAGATAGATCACAAAATGAAGTAGATAGCTAGATAGTGAAGAGACTGAGATAGATAGATAGATAGATAGATAGATAGATAGATAGACATGAGCAGACTCATACATAGATAGATAGACAGATAGATCACAAAATGAAGTAGATAGCTAGATAGTGAAGAGACTGAGATAGATAGATAGATAGATAGATAGATAGATAGACATGAGCAGACTCATACATAGATAGATAGACAGATAGATCACAAAAATGAAGTAGATAGCTAGATAGTGAAGAGACTGAGATAGATAGATAGATAGATAGATAGATAGATAGATAGACATGAGCAGACTCATACATAGATAGATAGACAGATAGATCACAAAATGAAGTAGATAGCTAGATAGTGAAGAGACTGGGAGATAGATAGATAGATAGATAGATAGATAGACATGAGCAGACTCATACATAGATAGATAGACAGATAGATCACAAATGAAGTAGATAGCTAGATAGTGAAGAGACTGAGATAGATAGATAGATAGATAGATAGATAGATAGATAGACATGAGCAGACTCTTACATAGATAGATAGACAGATAGATCACAAAATGAAGTAGATAGCTAGATAGTGAAGAGACTGAGATAGATAGATAGATAGATAGATAGATAGACATGAGCAGACTCATACATAGATAGATAGACAGATAGATCACAAAATGAAGTAGATAGCTAGATAGTGAAGAGACTGAGATAGATAGATAGATAGATAGATAGATAGATAGATAGACATGAGCAGACTCATACATAGATAGATAGACAGATAGATCACAAAATGAAGTAGATAGCTAGATAGTGAAGAGACTGAGATAGATAGATAGATAGATAGATAGATAGATAGATAGATAGATAGATAGACATGAGCAGACTCATACATAGATAGATAGACAGATAGATCACAAAATGAAGTAGATAGCT
>CAHIKZ030001868.1:1162500-1200000 GCA_903632075.3 Acanthosepion pharaonis
TATACAAGTTTTGTTAAAAGCGAATGCCAAGATACAACACATGCCTTTATTTAATTTTTCTTCTGTTCTTATAATTTTTATCTTTACTGAACAATAAAAATTTTTTAATGAAATTTATATATATATATATATATATATATATATATATATATATATATATATATATATAATATTATCAAATCCATAAGTGGCAAGGGTAATCCAAATATTGTATTCTCTCTATTAGCTCTGCTTGTTTGGCTGACACTTTCGTTTTTGTTTCTCATTTCCTCTTATCTCTTCAAGAATTTTTCTAGGTCAAATCTTTTATTCACTTCCTCTTGTAATTTTCAATTAATTATCTGGATGATTTAAACCATTTTATAACTCCGGTCTAATGAGGCAGTTGTCTGTCTGAAATAAATTAGTAGCGAAATCTTTAATGATGCATTGAGATTTTCCCTTTTATATATATATATATATATATATATATATATATATATTACTTATTTTTTCCTTCCCAGATTTTGAATTATGGCACTTTGTGTCTTCCACATGTTTTGACTGACTTTCCAACCACCTGCTCTTCTATTATGGAATATTTTATGAGCCTTTTTTTTCGCATAGAAGATAAAATAGTTCAGGGCTTGATTACCAATGGGATTGCCTCTCCGTGGAATGATGGCATGTATATTCTTAGAATTAACTAGCAGTAGAGCCCGGCATTGCCCGGGGATATAACAGTAAGAGATAGATCAAGTATCCACCATCATAAAGACTGAAAAATAAAATTGACAAAGATTATTGTTTAAGGTTGACGGACACGCATGTCTTAATTAGTTTTTTTTTTTTGTTTTTTTACGAATTGGTCAAGCCCAAACTCAAACAAAAACATTGTTTTCAATCGTTATGAGTCTACCAATTGAATAGAATTTTATTATAAACAATTGTCTTGTAAATGGAATTTTTAAAGCATTCTGAATGTAAAAATAAAGAAAAAAGTGTGCAAGAGAATAAGAAACACTACCTGCCAAAGAAAAAGTGAATTTTTGTTTTATCGGCTGAAAAATGTAGGAAATCTGATCCCATATATAAAGAAACACACACACACACACAAACAACCTGTTTTTTTTTAACCCGATGTGAGTTGTCCCCCTTCCATTCTCACGATGTCTCTTAATCATGTTTTCAAATTGATTTTGTGCAAAAACAATTATATTTTTCCCAATTTTGGCGCTGTTAGAACCACCACAAGATAATTTTATGTAGTCCTGTGAAGTTTTGTTGAAATTGGTTGAAAAATGTAGGAAATCCGATCCAATATATAAACGTTACACACACACACACACAATCTGCGTTTCATAATAAGATATATATTTTATTTTACATTATATATATATATTATATTATACATTAATTACTAAATTTTTTAATTAATAACTATTTGTACTTAGTTGTTGACATTAATAGGTATCTGCTAATGTGTTAAAATTTTGGAATAATGCAATAATAAAAATTAAAATTTTATCTCTCTGATAGATGTCACGATAAATAAATTAATTAAATCCAAAAGAAACCAAGAGATGTGGAAGAAACGAAGATGGTGGAAGAACATTCTGTGTCCGTAGTTTAAATAAAGGGTTAAGCTTGAAATTCCCAGAAGCTTCCCTGGCTCAGCAGAAGCCTGAAGAAGGCTGATGGATGCAATGACTGAAACATGGTTAATAATAATGAAGATGAGGATATTAGTCTGAATGTCAATAATGTCAATAATGATAATTCTACATCACAGAAATTGAAACTGCCATATTTTTTTCTTGTTCTCAGTCAGTGTTCCTTGCAACTTGAAACGATATTTCTATAATCGGATTTGTTACAATGCTCATCAGAAACTGATGCTCCGCTCACTCAGCTTCTCTCCCTTCCACATCGCCATCATTATCATCATTATCTTGATGGCCATTGTTTTTGTTGGACATTTCTCGTATTTTTCTTGCCTGTCAATTATCCGCCACCTCCACCCACGCTGACGGGGAGGATGGTGACAGGTGAAGGAAATTGAGTCTGTGAAGATTAAACCACGTCTTGGCATCGCCCCATCTTCTCAAACAATCTCCAGAACACCTGCCAACCTTATCGTCATTTTTATCGTACCTCATCTGGCTCTATTATTCTAACCTCTATCAAACCCCCACCCTTGTATATCACCCACAAGACAAACCCCACCCAGCGTCACTTCCCATGTTTAGAGGTATCCACTATCCCACATGTCCCTCAGTGTTGGCTGACGGTCTGAAATGAGGTGTCAGTCCATTAATTATTCAGACGAGTATCATTATCTTTGTTGTATAGACCAGTGCACTTTCTAACCTTCTTTGTTTTGTTTCGAGGTGTGATTTAGTGTAATGGTTATCGAAAAATAGAATAAAAAAAATGAGTTCAAATTTTTGCCCACACTGTTTATATCCACTTAGAATTAATACCTTTATGATAGGCATGAATCTACTTCTCCCTGTGCTTTATTCTCTTCCCATTTAGAAACTGAAAATAACATCCAAAATAACTCCAATTTTGCTCACACTGTTTATATCCAGCTAGAAATAATACATTTAAGATAGGCATGAAACCACTTCTCCCTGTGCTCTACCCTCTTCTCATTTAGAAACTGAACTAAAAGTTTGAATTTTCGCTCATAGTTTACATCCACTTAGAACTAATATCTGTATGATAGGCATGAATCTACTTCTCCCTGTGCTTTATCCTCTTGTCATTTAGAAATTGAACTAACATAGCAGTTTGAATTTTTGCTCACACTGTTTATATCCACTTCTATGATAGGCATGAATTCATTTTTCCCTGTGCTCTACCTCTTCCCATTTAGAGATAGCAGTTTCAATTTTTGCTAACACTATTTATATCCATTTAGAACTAATACTTTTTAGTTTTAAGATAGGCATGAATCCACTATTCCCTGTGGTCTATCCTCTTCTCATTTAGAGATGTAACTAATATAGCAATTTTCTGTATGGAAAATAGAATTGATAGAAATTGAATTTTGATGGGATTTAGATACACTTGGCACTAATACCCTTAGCAAAGGCATAAACCCCCTTCTCCCTAGGTTCTATTTTCTTCTCATTTAACAATGCAAAGTAACAACAAGGCTATCATTACAGAAAACAAAATTTGTAAACAGAGTTCAAATTTCAGCAGAGGCAGATTATATTCATTTAACACTAATTCGTCTATGACAGGCATGAATGCACTTCTCCCTGGATTTTATTCTCTTCCCATTAAAAGATACAAAGTAATGTATCTATCTTATATATCCCAGAATCTATTTTACATATCAATGTCTACCATTCATTCATGCTTAGAATATTGCTGCCATATATGGTCCAGTGCCTCTTCTATTTACCATGAGCTCTTTGCTAAGATCCAAGAAAGAATCTGCATTATTATTGGTCTTGACTTGGCAGCTTGGCTGCAGTCACTTTCTCACTGCCGAAAGGTTGCTTATCTATGTCTTTTCTTTAAATACATTTCATGGTAATTGTTTGGATAAGCTCTTTACTATGGTACCTAGAGATTTTGAATTTAAGTGCAGCACTAGACTGGGGTTGAGATCTCATCAATTTACTGTTGAGCCGGCTAGATGCAACTGTAAATTCTATGCTAACGTTTTTTTTCTCGCACTTCTCACTTGTGGAATTCTCTTCTGCCTTCATGCTTTCCAGCCAACTTTAATCTGCAAAAATTTGAATGTAATGTCAATCGCTATCTATTGTCCTCCTGATTACTCTCTTCTCTTTCTGCTCATCATTAATGTTTCTGTTTCTAATTCTTTCACACCCTGTAACCTCTTGTATCTTAGTGGCTTTACTGCCTTACTTGGGGTGATTCCGATTAAAAAAAAAAAAATGTAATATTAACAAACCAACAGTTGGAATGGACAAATCAAGTTCAAATTTTAGCTTAGGCTGCTTATATTCACTTATCACCCTTAGGAAAGGCATGAATACATTTTTCCCTGTGCACTGTTCTTTTCACATTAAAAAATGTAAAGTAAGAATTAGCTGTACACAAAACAGAAATGACAGAGTTTAAATTTTACTTTGGCTCCTTATGCACACATAGCACTAATACCCTTATGAAAGGCATGAAACCACTTCTCACTCTGCTCCATCATTTTGCTATATTCTGTTAGTTATGTGCCATGCATGATACATGCTTAGGCGATCATGTATCTTTTGATATGTGACTGACAAGGCAGATTTTTTCCTGCAGTAGGTTGCCATTTCTTTCTGCAGTAGACCAGTTGCCATCCAATGCTATAGAACCCAGTCTGCCCTGCCATTTACCCATAGCTGGTGGGGGGAAGAAGAGGATTCATAACTTTTCCAACAGTATTAGCACGTAAGTGAATGTAATGGATTCAACTGGAATTTGAACTCGGCTCTCCGATTCCTCAATCCGAGCCACTATCCACTACTCCACAATGCCTCCTGCTATAATTAATAATACAAAATAATGTAATGTTTATCAGCAGAGAAAACAGAATTTGCAAACAGCATTGAAACTTTTGTTTGCATCTATTAGTGCTTACTTAGTAATAATTAAGGCATGAATACATTTTTCCCTGGGCTCTATCCTCTTGACATTTAATGATGCAATTTAATGATTATCTGAAATGGAAAGCAGAATCGGCAAAGAGCTGGATGTACAGAGTTGATCTTACTGCTCATGTGCAAACAGATACTCTCTTGTGAGGTTATTCAGTCAGAAAAGAAAAAAAATATTGAGTGTTGTGTGTCAGTGTCACAAATATATTGATATTTCCTGTAAGTGTTTTGACAAGACATTGTATCACCCAGCTCTGTCAACCCTGTTAACATCCAGATTTAGTTCACTGTGATGTCTAGCTTTTCCTAAAACTCAATTCGACACTGAAAGTGAAAAAAATTTACCAAGATGGCAGCCATCTTATGTTGAAATACAAGTTCCTGTCCGATCACTGAAGTTAAACAATGTTAAGCCTGGTCAGTATTCAAATGTGTGATTGCTAGAGGAATACCAAGTCTTGGAGTTGGGTAAGTCATATGGTGAGATTAAGGAGATTGACCAATGACAACACTCCTGAAAAAAAAATATAATATGAGCTTACCTTGGTGAAAAAACTAGCGATGATTTATGAGAGCTGTGCAACTTTTAGAGTTGTTTCTAATCTGCACTTTGCTCTCATTTGCCAATTTTTTCTTTCTTTTTTTATTACGACCCATTTTATTTATCTCGCGACCCACTGAAGGTTCATGACCCACAGTTTGAAAAACCCTGGGTTAGAGAACTCCTGACATGATGACATGATATTGGTCATTATTAGCAGGATACCTATAAAAAATAGAATTATTTATACATTGATTAGTAGATCAGCTTTGGATAAGAATATCACTGTGTTCTACTTAGGATTAAAGTGATTATCTCTGCTTAAGATCAGTGTAGAATCTGGAATACTCTTTGAAAAAGCCAGTAAATATGGAATGAAACTCAACAGAGAATCCCAAAGTAATGGGCGTCCTGGGTATGACGATAAACTACATCCGCGTCCTGGGTATGACGATAAACTACATCTACGTCCAATGGCAAGGCCTCAGATAATGTTTTCGGGAAAATAATGTTGCCAGCTATACGTTTTTTGGAAACAATAATGTTGCCAGCTATACGTTTTTTGGAAACAATAATGTTGCCAGCTATACGTTTTTGGAAACAATAATGTTGCCAGCTACGTTTTTACGTTTTTGGAAACAATAATGTTGCCAGCTATACGTTTTTGGAAACAATAATGTTGCCAGCTATACGTTTTTTGGAAACAATAATGTTGCCAGCTATACGTTTTTTGGAAACAATAATGTTGCCAGCTATACGTTTTTGGAAACAATAATGTTGCCAGCTATACGTTTTTTGGAAACAATAATGTTGCCAGCTATACGTTTTTGGAAACAATAATGTTGCCAGCTATACGTTTTTGGAAACAATAATGTTGCCAGCTATACGTTTTTGGAAACAATAATGTTGCCAGCTATACGTTTTTGGAAACAATAATGTTGCCAGCTATACATTTTTTTGGAAAAAATCATGTTGCCAGCTATACATTTTTTGGAAACAATAATGTTGCCAGCTATACGTTTAATAGTACTGTATATTTAATATATATATATATAGGTATATATGTGTGTATATATATATATATATATATATATATATATATATATATATATATATATATATATAAACTTAATTTGGCATTAAATGACCTACAGTGGTTGATATGCCATAAAACCCAACCAACCAACCAAAGTAATGGTGAATAGTACAAGCATTTCAAGTGTCAGTGTCACTATGGATGGTGAAACACGAGAGAAAGTGTCCAGCTTCAAATATCTTGGAGCAACCCTGTCTAAAAATGGAACCTACAACACAGACACCAGCACATGGACTGTCACAGCTACCACAGTGTGTTGGTCATGATGACGGTCGTCTTTGAGTATAGAATCCAAAGGTTAGCAGTGAAATATTTTGAAGACAGTAGGGAAGTAGGTAAAGTAGCAGAGCGTAGTTCAGTAGTTCTCCCCTTCTGTTCCTCTTCGCCTGACAAGCTGGAACTGGACATTTGGATAGAGTAAACAAAATGGCTGCCTTTATACACGACAGACTGAATAGTCTACGTCTTCTGATTGGTTAACCTTCCATTGGTGGACTATAAAATGAGTCAAGTCATTTGGACTGGCTCACTAGTACATAATATACACAAAAAAACTGCAACACAGTGATGGCCTGACTATAAAGGATATGGAAGAGCACAGCAGATTCCATACCAAGTTCAAGGTCAACAAATTGCTGGTTGTATCGATCTTCCTCTATGTTTGTTAGACGTGGACACTTCTGGTCAAGGCAGGGAAATGGATTCAGGCATTCAAGAACAAATGCTTAAGAAAGCTTCTCCACATCCCCTACTGGGAACCCCAAACCAATGAATATACATAGAGTAATATCAAAAGTCTTGTAGGTTGGCAGAAATCTCTTCTTGCCACTATTAAGCATTGGAAGATGTTATGGTTTGGCCATGTCACATGGCATAACAGCCTCTGCATGACCATCAGGCAAAGCACTGTTGAAGGCGGATGGCAAGACAAAAGCTGGTCAAAAAACATGAAAGATTGAACAGACATGACAATGCTTAAACTTCTGAGAGCCACCGCCAATAAGTCATCCTGGTGGAGGTTGCTTGTTTCTTCTGTCCGTAGGTCCACCTTGTGATTAAAGCAGTTAAGTAACTGGTGAGGATGTGAAACTGGGATCAAATTGCCACTTTCTTTCTGCTTAAGATCAGCACTTCTTCCCCTAGCATTCAAGATTGGATCAAAGTGAAGTATCTGTTCTCTCTTTCTCTTAAAGATATGAGAAAAACCTGGTCTCGAGGATTCCAATACTGAGGCAGAACCTTCCTTGTAGATACTAACCTCCGGAGTAATGACTGATTACGTCTTTTTGGACTAATGTTTTCTGCTCACATGAAGTGTAAATATAATTTCGAATACGTCATTATATTGAATATTACTGCCACATATGGTCTGGTGCTTCCGCTATGCATTTTGAGATTTGTGATAAAATCCAAAGAAAAATCGGCAATGTTAAGGGTCTTGATCTGGCATCTCAGCTTCAATCCCTCTCCCGTCTCCATAATGTAGCTTCCTTGTTCCTTTTCTATAAACAGCTCTGATGAACTTTCCTTTATGCTTCCTAGACTTTATGAATTTAAGTGCAGTACTAGATTGGCAGCTAGGTCTCATCATTTTGCAGTCAAAAGGGCTACATGCAATCATAAGGTCTATGCTATCATTTTCTTC
This sequence comes from Acanthosepion pharaonis, assembly GCA_903632075.3. NCBI lineage: Eukaryota > Metazoa > Mollusca > Cephalopoda > Sepiida > Sepiidae > Acanthosepion > Acanthosepion pharaonis. The sequence continues at coordinate 1,170,384 of CAHIKZ030001868.1, forward strand.
TCTCACACTTCTTGCTTTTCAAATTCTCTTCTGGCTTCTAGCTTTCCAGTCAACTTCGATCTTCAAAAATTTTAATGCAGTGTCAATCGCTATCTTCTGTCTTCTTAATACTCATTCTTTTATTTTTTTCTTTCTGCTTAATAGTGTTTTTCTCTCATATTCTCTAACCACCCTTTCTATCTTAGTGGTTTTATTGCCTTGCTTGGGGTGATATATTTTTAAAAAGAGTTGCTTGTGCCTGTTTATAAGTATATACACGAATGTGCAGACCATATAAAGCCAGCCCTCTGTCATTTCCTATCACTTTGGAGAGGTGAAAAAAATTCCTTTTCAAATGCTGAGTTCAAATAGTAGCCTCTGTACAACCCCCTCTGTCATGTTTCTGATCTGAGGCAAATCACATAAAAGTGTTTACAAGATAACTATTCCTGGAAATTCCAACCCTGTGGAAGAAACTCTTTCAAAACATTAAAGAGACGGTATTAGGGGAAAATGACTGCCAGCATGGTAGAGTTTTTAACGTCAACTTGAGATTTTTCTTGTTAAAATGTGTTGAATAATTTTAACATTCAACCTTATAGATAAAAAGTAGTGAATTTTATATAGTTTTTTTTTCAAGACTTACTGTGAGCAAAATAAATTCACAGATTTGGACAAAAACATGAATGGAGAATGACATCAAAGTCTGGAAAAATTTTTCATTCTTTAATTATACTTAGTTAAGTTGTGCTTAGTTTAATTTGTAATCTATATAAATGTAGATAAAAAAAGACAAATGCTGATAAAGGTCACCAAGCACTGCCCAGCACCCCAATGCTTGCACCCCTCCACTGGTCAGTAATATTCATCCGCCCGGCCAATTTTTTGGCTGGGGTTTTTGACAAATATTGGATCGTTTCTTGGCCTATGGCTGAGATTCAATCAAGGCTTTGACTAGCTTGGACTGGCTCCGGCTTGGACTTGCTAGGACAAGTCATGACCAGCTTTGACTAGGTTCTGACCAGCTTGGACAAGCTATGACCAATTTTGACCAGTGGCCTTTGAGTGGAAACACTCGGGTCTCCCACGTTAAACGACCTTGTGTCACATCTTGACTTAGTGGGAGTCAAGTAAATACTACCCCTCCACTGGTCAGTAATATTCATTTCCTACATCTTCTCATTATGTTCCTATCACATACCTTGATGAAATTGATTAATATCTTTTGCTATGGTTTATTAATTCTTTGTAGGTTATTTAAAGCCAGAAAATATTTTTCGATTGTAAGAAGTTTTGGGGAGTTGATAATGATTTTACAGATACATGTCTTACAAATGAACCCATTCCTATATAAAAATCAAACAGGTGCAGAAATTTAAATATGTGTGAAGTGTTTTAAAAGATGGGGATAAATGTAAAAGTGAAGCCCGAAATATGCATTGGACTAGTGAAAGAGTTGTTCCAAATTTTAAGGACGGTATTGAAAAACAGAAAAAAAAAACTTTGTTAGAAACAAAGAAAAGAGTTCTGGATTGCTATATGATATTAATGAATGATGGACAATACCCCTAAAGATGAGGCAACAAAAATGTGGTTCTACAGAAGGATACTGAGAATTCCATGGATGGTGCAAGTAAGCAATGGATTGCTTTATGACACTAGTGAATAATAGCCAATCTCCCTACAGATGAGGCAACAAAAATGTGGTTCTACAGAAGGATACTGAGAATTCCATGGATGGTGCAAGTCAGCAATGGATTGCTTTATGACACGAGTGAATAATAGCCAATCTCCCTACAGATGAGGCAACAAAAATGTGGTTCTACAGAAGGATACTGAGAATTCCATGGATGGTGCAAGTAAGCAATGGATTGCTTTATGATACTAGTGAATAATGTCAAATCTTCCTACAGATGAGGTAACAGAAATGTGGTTCTACAGAAGGATACTGAGAATTCCATGTATGGTGCAAGTAAGCAATGGATCACTATATGATACCAGTGGATGAAGGACAATCTCACTACAGATGAGGCAACAAAAATGTGGTTCTACAGAAGGATGCTGAGAATTCCATGGATGGTGCCTGTAAGCAATGAGGAAGTCTTAAATAAAAGAGCAACAAAAAGAACACTCATCCTCAAAATCAGAATCAGACATCTAGAATTTCTGGAACTCATGATGAGGAACGAGAACTTGGAAAACTTAACCCTTGCATGATATATTGATAACAAGGGAAGAAAAACTGCTAAGAGCCCCAAGGAATAGGAATTTGTGAAGAGCCATGATTGAATATGTAGAGACATGGTTCATACAATGTTTAAATGTGCTTAAATATACTCAATCTAAATATTTTGTACACCATTTTATTATTTATTTTGAGATAATGGTTTCAGTGATTCAAGTGTTACTAATTAACCCATAGCTGGAGGGAGAAGCGGTGGATTCATACCATTTCCAAGAGTATTTGCATATAAGTGAATATAACAAACCCAACTGGAATTGGAACTCTGTTCTCAGATTAACAATTCTGAGCCATTATTCATTACACCACCTGCACATTCAAGCTTACAGCACCTGGTATTCTTAAGCTATCACTGACCAGCCTCAATGTTGCTTAACTTGGGTGATTGTATGAGAAAAACATTGCAACATGATATGGCTGTAACACTCCTCTACCTTGAGTGGCTCTTGGGCTTTGTATTATTATTTTGTCGAGCGATTTATATCCTTAGCTAAACATTCCTTTCTTTTCCAGTTCCAAAGTTAAATATTTATGATTTTAAAGGAGGTTGTAGCTAACCAAATTTTTTTTTTCATCATTTTTTTTTTTGTTCCTGAATGTCAGAATTTTCAGAGAGAGACTGAAAGAGGGGGAGTTTGCCAAGTTCTTCGTTTAAAATATGAGTTGGTGAGGCCAATGAAAAAGACAAGGCTATTTTGCTGTAAGAAATGAGGGTTTTGTTTGCTTAATGGGAGACATTGAAGCCGAATGAATTGTGCGTAGTGAAATCTCTTGGAACTGTTTTCCAGACCTGGATTATTGTCACCTGGAAGAGAAGTCTAAAGAATGTTGATATGAATGGATTCTAATGAAACAGGTGCCAAAAGGTATATAGGTAGAAACAGGATGAGATTTAGCAGAGAAAAAAAAAAAATTCTATTTCTGTGTGGGTATATAAGTGTGGAGTTTCTTTTGAAAACATAGATTAATAGGTGAGAAGTAACTGAGATAAAAACATGGAATACAGGGATATATATATATAATTAAAATGGGTTAGTTAGTAAGATAGGCAGATAGATAGATATTAGAATGAAATAGATAGATAGATAGATAGATAGATAGATAGATAGAAACTGACTTATGAACAGATTACGATTAGAATAACTACATATCTAGTTAGTGAGCTAGATAGATAGATAGATAGATAAGGGACATATAAAGAAATATAGATAAATAGATAGAAAAAAAGAAACAAAGAATGAAAGAAAGAGACAGGAATAGATTAAGACGGATAAGATATATATATATATATATATATATATATATATATATATATATATATATATATATATATATATATATATATATATATATATATATATATCATTCTTATCTATTTTAATCTATTATATTATCTAGATATATAGATAGATATAAAGAAACAGCCAGAAACTGATTGAGAAAGATAGGAATTTTCTTCGATAGATAGTTATATAGAGGGATTGATATATACCAAGGGAATGAAATGATAGATAGACAGTTAGACAGACAGACAGATAGATAGATACATAGATAGATAGATAGATAAGGGACATATTAAGATAGATAGCTAGATAGATAGAAAGAAACAAAGAATGAAAGAAAGAGACAAGAATAGATTAAGATACATAAGAATATATATATATATATAATGTATCTTAATCTATTCCTCTCTCTCTCTCTCTCTCTCTCTCTATATATATATATATATATATATATATATATATATTCTTATCTATCTTAATCTATTCCTGTCTCTTTCTTTCGTTCTTTGTTTCTTATACAGATAGATAGATAGATAGATAGATAGATAGACAAAAGTACCCCAAAAATTGAATTACTAAAGTTTCCAATGAACAATGCCAAAAGAAAGAACAGGGCCAAATAATACTATGTGAACAATATTTATATATGCAAGACAAAACTAGGTAAAGCAATAGTAATCAGTCAAAATGTTCGCAAACAAAAAATGTTGCTAAGAGGTAAAGGGATACAGTCACGTGATTATAGCATTCTGACTTCCTTACATAAAAGAACAAAGATATAGCAGATGAAACCAAGAAGTGCTCTATCTTATTGGTTAGGAAGAAATCCCAGCATGCATCTCTATGCTTTCTCTACAAATTTGGGGATGAAGCACATTTTAAGCAGTCATTCAACTTGGAAGGATGCCAACAGTGAGAAAGAAACAGAATTGAAAAACAGGTTAAGATAGATAGATAGATAGATAGATAGATAGATATGAAGGGAATGAATTAGATAAACAGATACTAAAAGAATGAGATATCCAGCTAGCTAGCAAGCCGGCTAGATATGGGCCAACAGGGACAGTTAGAATGGCTGATGCTAACCAGGAAAGTGACTCATTGCACCATATTGAGCTAAAGTTCTTAGCTGACATGAAGTTGAAAGACTACATTGAATCCATTGCTAGGTCAGCTGCTTAGAAATTTGGTTCACTGCATCGTGTGAGACAATTTTTCTCTTTAGAATCTACTAGCAGTAGAGCCCGGCGTTGCCCGGGGATGTAACAGTAACAGATAGATCAAGTATTGACCATCATAAAGACTGAAAAATAAAATTGACAAAGATTATTGTTTAAGGTTGACGGACACGCATGTCTTAATTAGTTTTTTTTTGTTTTGTTTTGTATTTTTTTGTTTTTTATGAATTGGTCAAACCCAAACTCAAACAAAAATATTGTTTTCAATCGTTATGAGTCTACCGATTGAATAGAATTTTATTATAAATAATTGTCTTGTAAATGGAATTTTTAAAGCATTCTGAATGTAAAAATAAAGAAAAAAGTGTGCAATAAAATAAGAAACACTACCTGCCAAAAAAAGTGAAGTTTTGTTGAAATCGGTTGAAAAATGTAGGAAATCCGATCCCATATATAAACAAACACACACACACACACACAAGCAACCTAGGTTTTATAATAAGTATAACTCGATATGAGTTGTGTCGCTTTCATTTTCGCAACAGCGATGCCTCTTAATCGTGTTTTTAAATTGATTTCGTGCAAAAACAATTGTGTTTTTCCAATTTTTGGCATTGTCAGAACCACCGCAAGGTAATTTTACGCAATCCTATGAAGTTTTGTTGAAATCGGTTGAAAAATGTAGGAAATCCGATCCAATATATAAACGAACATACACACACACACACACACACAACCTGGGTTTTATAATAAGTATGATTTTACATATCTATAAGCCTACCATTAGTCCTTGTTTAGAATATTGCTGCCACATGTGGTGTGATGCCCCTCCTATTTACCCTTAGCTCCTTGATAAGATCCAAAGAAGAATCAGCAATATTAATGATATTGATCTGGTAGCTCTTCTATAAATACTTTCACGGTAATTGTTCGGACGAGCTCTTCATTATGGTACATAGACCTTTTAATTTTAAGCACAGTACTAGATTGGGATCAAGATAATATATCAATATATAGTTGAGCTGGTTAGATGTAACCGTAAATTCTATGTTAACAGTTTTTTTGATTGCACTTCTTTGCTTATGGAACTCCCTTCTCTGCTTTCTGGCAGATGTTAATCGCTATCTTATATCCTCCTGATTACTCTTTTCTCTTCTTGTTTATTATCAGTGTTTCTGTTCCTAATTCTTTCACACCCTGTAACCTCTTGTGTCTTAGTGGCTTTACTGTCTTGCATGGGGTGATAATGATTATAAATAAAAGGAACAGAAACAAATATAGATAGATAACAATTGTCTTGGAAAGAAAGAAAGAAAGAAAGAAAGAAAGAAAGAAAGAAAAAGAAAGAAAGAATCAGGCAGAAACAGATAGAGAGATAAGAATGGTCTTGGATAGACAGATAGCTATATAGATGGATTAATAGATACTAAGAAAATCAAGTGATAGCTAGATAGAAAGGAATAAAGAAAGAAATAGACAAGAATTGTCATATATATATATATATATATATATATATATATATATATATATATATATATGACAATTCTCTTTTTTTTCTTCTTTCTTTTTTTTTCTTTCTTCCTGTCTGTACATATATATATATATATATATATATATATATATATATACAGACAGGAAGCTCACCATTTGGGATAGCCTCAGCTCCAGGACACTTCCATTTCAGGATGGCCAATAGAGGTCATTTTTTTTTCTTTCTTCCTGTCTGTATATATATATATATATATATATATATATATATATATATATATATATATATACAGACAGACAGGAAGAAAGAAAGAAAGAAAGAAGAAGAAAGAAAGAGATTAAAATGCATAAGAATTGTTTTGGATAGATAGATAGATAGATAGATAGATAGATAGATAGATAGATATAAAGAAACAGACAGAAATAGATAGAGATAAGAACTGTTTTGGATAGACAGATAGCTATATAGATGGATTAATAGGTACTAAGAAAATCAATTGATAGCTAGACAGAAAGGAAAAAAGAAAGAAATAGACAAGAATTGTCTTGGATATATATATATACAGACAGACAGGAAGAAAGAAAAAAAAGAAAGAAAGAAAAAAGAAAGAAAGAGATTAAAATAGATAAGAATTGTTTTGGATAGATAGGTAGATAGATAGATAGATAAATAGATAGATATAAAGAAACACACAGGAACAGAGTAAGATAGATAAGAATTGTTTTGAATAGATAGCTCTCTATATAGATACTAAGAGAATGAAATGATAGATAGATAGATAGATAGATAGATAGATAGATAGATAGATAGATAGATAGATATAAAGAAAGAGGCACAAACAGATTAATATAGAGAGATAAAAATTGTCTTGTATTGATAGATATTATATACATAGATTGGTGGCTACTGAGAGAATGAAATTCATAGATAGATAGATAGATAGATTAGTAAGATATCATAGATACATAGCAAGATTGTGTTTTCCTGTCTCATGGTTGGTTTGTGTTTAGTTTGTTTCTTAGGAATGTGTTCTATATTGCTTACTGTTTGCTTTACGATGTTTTTAATTTTCTTTGGTGACCTCTGTGGCCATCCTGAAATGGAAGTGTCCTGGAGCTGAGGCTATCCCAAATGGTGAGCCTTTTGAAGAAATATCTCTCAGAAAGTTTCATAAATGTGGTCAGCTTAGCCAACTCCTTGGCTAGACGGATATGCCAGTAACCCATGTTAACATCTAACTTGCTGAATATAATGGTGCCAGCTGGTGATTCAAATATTTGTCCCACTGATGGTAGAATTGACTTTTTTCTACAACCAGACTTATTGTTCTGATCTCCTGAATTGTTTCTTTAATATTAGCTGCACGGCAGGTTAAGATGTTATCTATTAAAAATGAATTCTTTATCTTATGACAGTATTCATTGCCACTATGCATCAGTATGTTAGTCTTGGGTGGATATCCGCATTGTGGAACGGTTAAAAGGAAAAGGAATGATGCTGATGAATAGAAAATATGTCTTTATGTAACACAATATAGATATACAGAAGGAAAAGGGTAAAGTTTATGCTTTAAGAGTTCAAGTATAAAAGTCCTGATGCATACAATAGAGAGAGAGAGAGAGTTAGAGAAAAAGAAAGAGAGAGAGAGTGAGAGAAAGAACCATGGTGGAAGTAAATATATATATATATATATATATATATATATATGAAAAAAGTCCTGATGCATATGATAGAGAAAAGAGAGAGAGAGAATGAGAAAGAAAGAGAGAGAGAGAGAGAGAGAGAAAGAACCATGGTGGAAGTATATATATATATATATATATATATATATATATATGAAAAAGTCCTGATGCATAATGATAGAGAAAGAGAGAGAGAGAATGAGAGAAAGAGAGAGAGAGAGAGAGAGGAGAGAAAGAACCATGGTGGAAGTATATATATATATATATATATATATATATATATATGAAAAAGTCCTGATGCATATGATAGAGAAAGAGAGAGAGAGAATGAGAGAAAGAGAGAGAGAGAGAGTGAGAGAAAGAACCATGGTGGAAGTATATATATATATATATATATATATATATATATATATATATATATATATATATATGAAAAAAGTCCTGATGCATATGATAGAGAAAGAGAGAGAGAGTGAGCGAGAGAAAGAAAGAGAGAAAGAGATAGAGTGAGAGAAAGAGAGAGAGAGAAAGAGAGAGAGAAAGAGAGAGAGAGAAAGAGAGAGAGTGAGAGAAAGAGAGAGTAAAAAAGATAGAAAGAGCGAGAAAGAGAGAAAGAGTAAGAGGAGTGAGTGAGAGAGAGTGAGAGAAAGAACAATGGTGGAAGTAAATATATATATATATATATAGCATAATGAGAAGCCACATATACTTTCTTAATATGTATATATAGAAAAACATCTAAAAAGTTGCAAATTAAAAAGATTGGAAAGATTGAGGTCAATCTGAAATATCAAATATAAATAAATACTTTCATAAAAAAAACATTATTATTTTTTAATTTGCAAATTTTTAGTTGTTTTATATATATATACATACATATATATATATATATATATATATATGAAAAATTTTTCAGAGTTAACCTGTAGAAAAAGACAGTATCTATAAAGGTAAAATACAATAGGAAAACTATTATTGGCCAACACATTTTATCCATTTTTTCGTTTTTGCCTTGAAAAACTCCACATTGGATGAAAAGCATCAGCTAATAATACGGATTTCCTATTGTCTTTTACCTTTATACACACACACACATATATATATATATATATATATATATATATATATATATATATATAAACATGTATCCAAATGTGCTAGCCTCTGCCTTACCAAGTGGTAAAGGAAGGTATGATTGTTTTCAATGTAGCAAGGATGGTTTAGCTGTAGAATGTTACCAGCCAGGCATGCATATGTATTTTATCTCTGGGTATGTTATAATGAATGCATGATCAGTGAATGGGCAAAAGCCCAAATATTAACCTGAAACCTTGAATCCTGTTCTTTAATAGCCTTGTCAAATCTAAACTCCTATATCAATGCCATTTATTGTACCAGACTGGTTCACAAATGTATAAACTCTCAAATGTGTACCACCACATTCTGATCAAAGATTTGCTTTATGGTTGGGACGTATCAGCATGTGGAAAAACAAAGGGAAGGTGAGATTTTGTTATATTAAGTTTCGATTCTTTTTTTTTGTGCACGATGTTCATTCAGGATGTAGACAATCAGAGCTTATTGTTTTTTCGCTCCTTTGATATTTAGCAAATCTCTTTCATAACCTTGTTCAGTCATACATTTACCATGATATGGTATTTATTATATTCCGTGCTAATAGGAATATATACTTGAAAAACATGGTGGATAAAATAAGTAAAGGTTTATTGTAAAAATCAGTACAATAAGAATAAAGGATATCAGTTATGTACAAGGTCGTTGCAAGTCAATCATGTAGTGAGTGCTACTATTGGAAGGTCGGTACTTCTCATGTAATTCTGAGTTGTACTCAACAGATCCCAGTCAATAATTACCAGCCTTCCCATGAGGATGTGTCACAAAGCCAAATTTAATATAGGGGTAATCTGAGACCATAGGCTCAGCCAAAATTTCCTTGTAGACCCCGTATAAAACAGGGTAGTGTAATTGCTTCCCGAGATGAGATTCTGCTTTTTGACATAGCCTCATCTGGGAATCCACCTTGCTCAAAGGCAAAAAGTTCAACCAGCACATCTGCAAAAGATTCCATCTAGAGTATTTACTAACCTCTCTATGCAATCAGATGTGGCACAGGGTTGAATTTAATGTGGGGTATATGAGTCCGTAGGCTCAGCCAATAAATCCTTGTATGAAAAGGGGTTGGGTAGCTGTTTCCTGAGATGAGACTCTGCCCCTCGACACAGCCTGATATGGGGATCATTTCTGTTCAAAGACAGAGAGTTTGATAGCACAGCTAGAACAGATCCCAGCTAGTGTATTTATCAACTACCCCACACAGTCACATGTGGCACAAGGCTGAATTTAATGTGGGGTTCCCGAGAGTCCATAGGCTCAGCCAAAAAATCCCCATAGACCCTGCATAAATGGGATCAGGTCTGTTTACCTCCCTGAACGAGACTCTGCCTTTTGGCATAGCCTTGTCTGGGTTCCTCTCTGTCCGGAGAGTTCAACCAGCACAGCTGGAAAAGATCCCAGCTAGTATATTTAGCTACCCCACCCCCCACGAGGGTTGCATGTTGGCACAAGGCTAGTTTAATATGGGTTTTCCAAGCCTGTAGGATCAGCCCAAAATATTCTCTTTTTGAGCCCACATAAACAGGTTCAGGGTCAGTCTACCTCCCTGAATGAGACTCTGCCCTTTAGTGGAGCCTTGTCCGGGTTCCTCTCTGCCCGAAGGCAGAGAGTTCAACCGTTTAGCTGGAACAGATCCCAGCTAGACTCTGTAGTCTGTTGACTTACAGATACTTATAGGTAGTTACTACCTATAGTGTAGTCACTAATGGGGGTAACAGGTTATTCCATTACATCAGTATTGTAAATATAATATGGCATTAAACTATTCGATATATTCAAAAGTAATATATATATAATGGTTTAAAGAAGAAATAAATTTGTGCCCTTGTAGCAGTCTAGATTATTACATCCGCTACTGTTAACATGCTAATATATATTTTCAGGAAACTTAAATTACTTGCTTTCAATGCAAATACATAATTTCAAGACATACTTACATTGGTCCTTAGCATTTGTGCTATAAATTAAGTTAGAATTATTCCTAAGCCAGTGTAGACAATAGTATAAAATTTGGTAATTGTATAAAATTTGATAATAGTATAAAATTTGGTAATTGTATAAAATTTGACAATAATATAAAATTTGGTAATTGTATAAAATTTGACAATAGTATAAAATTTGGTAATTTTATAAAATTTGACAATAGTATAAAATTTGGTAATTATATAAAATTTGACAATAGTATAAAATTTGGCCAGTTTTGTTATGTATTTTTCTTACCAAGTACTGCATAAATATTTACTCATTATTTAAACATAAACTGAAACATTTGTAAAAACAGTTTCAAAATTTTTGCAAAGTTTCCTAGAATTCGGTTCTTTTATTGTTCACAGTTATTAAATATGGTGACTCAAACAAAATGTAATCAAATTGTCACATTGAAAATGGGTGATATGAAGAATTGTGAGGTGATAAAAGAGTTGAAATTTGTAAAATTTTTCTTAACACATGAAATATATATATATATATATATATATATATATATATATATATATATATATATATATATATATATATATATATATACACAAATATAGGTAACTATACTCGTTTTGAAAAACCTTCGAATTTTTATTTGCCAATAATCAAATCAATCTCGAGGGGAAAAAAGGTTTTAAAAAAGAAAGAGCTAGAAACATGAAAGTCTGTTGAAAACATCGCACAGATACAGGTTTAAAGCCCAAAGAAAAAAAACCCACACGAGTAAACAACTAACTAACAAAAGAGCTCAATACAACGGTAGAGCAGACTTAGATAAACCTCGTGAGCCAGACAAACCTACCCAGGTTTCACCAAAGCAAATTGTCAGGGAAAGCTGGCTCTGACGATCCACTTAGGTGAAACCTGGGTAGGTTTGTCTGGCTCACTAGGTTTATCTATCTATCTATATATATATATGTATGTATGTATTAATTAGTACATATACATATACATATACGTTTTTGGCGTGCAACTATAGTTTTGCTGGGTGGTGTTCCCAGTTCATCAGGCATGGGGTCTATGTATATGTCTGAGTAGCTGGAAGTAAACAAATGGCTCATGGAACTTTCACTGCTATGTAGTGTATGAAAAATAAAGTTGCACATGGTGCTGCTGGTTTACATTTCTTAGAAAAGATTAGCGGAATATGAGGTGGGTAAAAAAATGTAAGTGAATTACTACTTTAAAATTTGAAATTAAAGATATTAGACTTGTGTGTTTCTGTATGGTTTGTATGTGGCTTTTCTTAGGTTGAAGGTAACATCAACAAAATACAGATATAAACCATAAAAGAAATTAACCCAAACAAATTACCAAATCCCACCCGTTAGAATAGACGAAATAGAATAAATAAATAAAAAAAAACAAAATCAATGAACCCAAATAAATAAAGTAAATAATAAACAAATTAACAAACGATTATGACCAAAATATTAGTTAGACTATAAACTTAAACCAAAAGTCGGACAAAAAACATAGCTATAACTGTTATATAACGGTAAACAAAAATACTACATTACTTAAAAGTCAAAACCCGAAAAGAAAAATTTTAAATATTCTGTATAATAAATAAATAATAAAAAAACAAGTAAAATAAATTAAACTAAATTCATCCGAATAAATAAATAAACTAACAAACCGATCCCGATAAATTAACAGTTAGTAAAAAAAAATAAGATAATCAAACCAAATAAATAAATGAAGTAATAACCAAATTAAAAAAACTGCCAAAATAATAGTTATAATAAACTACAACAATCAACCCCAAAATTGAACAAATAGCTTTAATTATCTTCCCAGACCAAAACGAAACTAATAAATAAGCGATATAGACAAATTTTTACTACATTAAGAAAACACCGATTGAAATAAAAATAAAAAAATAAATATATACGATAAGAAATGAAAATAAAAAGAATAAAAAAATAAAAATAAATAAAAACAAGCAAAATAATTTAACCCAAATAAATAAACAAATAAACAACCGGCTTCCAGTAAAATAACTGCTAAAAAGAGAAAATATACAAACAAATAAATAATAACAAGTAAAATAAATTGACCTAAATTCATTCAAATAAATAAATAAACCAATCTCGGTAAAGTTACCGTTAGAAAAAACAAATAAAGATAATTAATCCAAATAAATACAAATTAAAAACTGTTCCCGCCAAAATAATAGTTAGAATAAACTACAACAATCAACCCCAAAATCGAATAAATAGCTTTAATTAAGTTCTCAAACCAAAACTATTAAATAAACGATATAAACAAATTTTTACTATGTTAATAAAAACAGTGATTAAAAAATTAAAAAACAAATAAATATATAAGATAAGAAATAAATAATAAAAATAAATAAAAACAATCAAAATAATTTAACCTAAATAAATAAATAAATAAGCAAATAAACGACTTCTGGTAAAATACCAGCCATAATAGACTACAAGGCACCACTGACCCGTATATATATAAATAGCTGAGGAAAACAACAGCACACGTGGCCTGACGATTGCATCTTGCATGGAACAATGTTCACTTTTATATTTATATATATATATAGAGAGAGAGATATATATATAAAGAAATATAGTCTTAAGATGTGCTATATTTATGGGATAAAGTGCTCAATGTCAGAGACAGAGCATGTGTAAATATAAAAGTGAACATGAAGTCAACACTTAGAGGGACAGTCTGTTTCATGCTAGACGCAATCCTCAGGCCACGATGATTGCATCTAGCATGAAACAGACTGTTGCCTCTAAGTGTTGACTTCTATGTTCACTTTTATACATATATATATATATATATATATATATATATATCCAAAATCACCTCATATCGGGAATGGCCTATTTTCGCAGATGAAGATTTTCGTCATCTGTTTTCTTAAACCTGGTGTGAACTGAGTTGATGTCAGAAAAAAAAAAATTATTTTTCTATTTTTTTTGACACAAATATATATATATATATATATATATATATATATATATATATATATATATTATCATCCACAGACAAACTGTTTCACTGTATCACAGCTCATCAGTATGGCTAGACATCCGGTTGCCTCCAGCTAGGATCAAAACCCGACTGAATTGGTGTTAGTTGAGGATTCTATCACTAAGCCATTGGCACACAGCTGGGATATATATATATATATATATATATATATATATATATATATATATATATATATATATATATATATAGTAAGGATATAGAAATAAACACTGCATAGTTAATGTTAGTAACATTTCTGATGATTGCTTAAGGCATGAAACTGCCAGTCAACATGCAGTGTTGATTTCCTTTTCTGAAGCTGTTAATCTAAGAGCCGAGTTCCATTTCAAGTCTGCTTCATGATGTTTATTTATGTGAAAATACACTTGGGAAAAGAAGGAAGCCATAAAATTTGTCTCTTCTTGCCTTGGCTATGAGTTAATTAGCAGGACTTGTATCAATCAGTAAATCATTCTTATCTCCAAAAAATTCTTACGATCTAAAACTATTTTCTGGCTTTAAATAACCTGCAAAAGGTTGGTAAACTGTCAAAAACAAATCAGTCAGTCAATCAATGTCCTATTCATGTCATCTCAAAAGCTCATTTTTTTTTGTACCTGAATCATGAATAAAGCACATTTGTGTGAAAGTGAATCCAACAGACTGGGCAGGAATATAAAATCAGCTTATCGATTCCACGTTCAGCATTGATAATATTTATGCTGCATATATGTGTGTGCGTCCATCTCTCTGTCTTTATGTACACAATTCATTCAAATACTTTTATAGAATATTTATGTTCAGTGACCTTTTCCAGTTAACATATAACCTGTCACAAAACTAAATCAAGTTTATAAAGAAACAATCAAAGTTCATAATGTTTTTACCTGAAGGTTTTACTTCTGAGCATCAGCAATCATTGACAGGAACTTTAATGTTATGCTGTCTGTTACAAGAAGGAAAAAGGCAAAAATTTCAGGCTAGAATTTTTGCAAAACACTATAATTCTAAATTAAATTCAGGTAATACCATGCTTTGGATATTGTATTGTTAGGAATCAATGAATTTTTTCTTCAACATTTTTTCTATTATTTTCATATATCTGTCTATCTGCCTGTCTATCTATCTATCTTCTATCTTTGTCACTTTATATCTATCTATCTATCTATGTTAGTTTTTTCTTATCTATTCATCTATCAAACAATGCTTGTTTTTTCTTATCTATCTATCTATCTATCCATCTATATAACAATGCTTGTTTTTTCTTAACTATCTATCTATCTATCTATCTATCTATGTTTGTTTTTCTTATCTATCTATCTATCTATCTATCTATCTATCAATCAATGCTTGTTTTTCTTATCTATCTATCTATCTATCTATCTATCTATGTTTGTTTTTTCTTATCTATCTGTCTATCTATCTATCTATATATATATATATATAATCTATCTATCTATCTATTTATATATATATACACATATTTACATATATATCTCTCTCTATATATATATATGTTTGTTTTTCCTATCTATCTATCTATGTTTGTTTTTTTCTTTCATATCTGTCTGTCTATCTATCTATCTATCTTGAGTCTACTCATTATTTATCTATCTATCTGAGTCTGCTCATTATCTATCTATCTATCTATCTATCTTGAGTCTGCTCATTATCTATCTATCTATCTAACTATCTATCTATCAATATCTACCATTTTTTTAAAAATCATTTCAACCTAAGCAAGGTGACAATGGCGCTAAGATACAAGGACTTACTGGGAGTGAAAGTGAATGAGAAGACTTTAGTGAAAAGAAAGAATAGTAAAAGGACAGGCTTTGGGAAGATAAAAGATGATAATTGATGTACCATTTAAATGTTTGAAGATTGTAGGTTGAGAGAAAGCAAGAAACTGGAAAAGAGTTCCACAGGCGAGATGTGTGGGAAAAGAAACTATTGGAATTGAAATTATTGTTACATCTGGATATTTCAACAGTAAAATGCTGAGACCTTGTTATCAATCGAGTAGCATGTTTAAATTCATGCCGTCATGTCACCAAGAGTAAAAGCTTGACAGAACAATTGCCATGGAAATATTTGTCGGAAAGACAGAGGGAAGCCACATCATGTTTTAAACTTTTCATCCCAAGCAAGGCAATAATGTCACTAAAGTCAACACGGAGGAAAGCTCATCAGAACAATTGCCATTAAAATATTTGTAGGAAAGACAGAGGGAAGCCATGTATTGGGAAAGCACAGACTAATGGTAGATTTATAAGATGGATGCAAGATGCAAGATGGATTCTGACAAGAAAAAATGTTTGGCATTATACAGTGAACCAACTTTCCTAGCAGTAGAACTAGCAGTTGATTCGATATAATCAACCCCAATTCATGTTAGTAGAAAACACAAGTGCAAGAAAATGCAAAATTTTTTCTCTCCTGGAAAGAATGGAAAAATTGCCTTGATGTTGGACAATTCTACTTGCTATTCTGTTTTTTTTTGCTTCACTGTTACCTATGATCTTCATAATTCATGATTCAGAAAGACAGAATTTTGCGATTGTTGTTGCATTTAAATTTTCGAATATTGTACATGGCGAAGAAACAAGATATAAGAAAAGAGTTCCACAGGTGAGAAGTGCAAAAAGAAAAAATGATGAAATACAACATAGAGTTGCCTTTAGCTAGTTCAATGGTAAAACAGTAGTAACATGTTTAAATCAAAGCCCTCGAGGCATCAAGAAGGGAAGTTCTTCAGAACAATTGCCATGAAAATATTTATAGAAAAGACAGAGGGAAGCCACATCATGACAGTGACTGAAGTTAATATGCCATGTGAGGATCAAGTACATTACAGTCCCTTCTTTGAATTTTTTCAAGAATCTCAAGCTATATAGTAGGAGCACAAGACCAAATATGGTGCCAGTATTTAATATACGGGTGAATGGTAGATTTATAAAGGTGCAAGATGGATTCTGATGTGTAAAATTATTTGGCAAAACATAGTGAACCATCTAGCAGGAGACTAGCAATTGATTCAATAAAATCACTTCACTTTATATCAGTGTCTAACATGAGCCCAGTCAGGTGCAGTGTTTTGATCTTTTGGAGGTTAGCATCAGCCATGCTGCTGAAAGGCAGAAAAGGTTCTGTATGGTGATTACATGAAAGTTTTGTTTTGGAGGTATTAATATTTACAAGCCATTCCTTTCCTCAGTTTTTTTTTCTTTTTACAGTGAGGTTCACCTTGTACAAGACTAACTCTAGACTTGTAGAGGCTAAGATTGTAGTGATCAGGAAAACATTCACTTGGTTGTCAGTTCCACAGAGCAGTGGTTTGCTGAAAGAAGCTTTTCAAATTCTAATGGAATATGAAGGGAATAAGCGGAGGTTTTTTACAATGTAAGTTGCTTAGTGGGTCCTAGCATGCACTGAACTGAGATGAAAGTTATATACTCCCAAAATATCATGTCAGATGGTAACACAATCCACTTATACCTCTTTCACCCAGAGCTCACACAGAACACCTAGTCCCATTACTTTTTTTCAAGGCAAAAATGAAATCGAAATGTTTTTGTTGTTATAGTTACATTAAAAATCCAAATTTAAAAAGACAGATGCTTCTGTCTAAGCCTTTTTTTTTCTGGTTAATATAAATTACTTTTATAGTAAGGGATTATTATTAATATTATTATTATTTTTTTTTTATAATATAATATTATAATAATAATAATAATCCCTTACTATAAAAGTAATTTACATTAAAGAAAAAAAAAGGCTTAGACAGAAGCGTCTATCTTTATAAATTTGGATTTTTAATGTAACTATAACAAAAAAAAAATTTTCGATTTCATTTTTGCCTTGAAAAGTCGTAAGACAAAACGCTATACTCGGCAAAATGTAAGATTTTTTCCAATTGTCATTTGATGCCAATCTGTCTTGTCCACAGAATTCATCTGGGAATTTAACTATATATATATATATATATATATATATATATATATATATATATATATATATATATATATATATATCACCCTGTTTTGCTGTATCATAACTTATCAGTGTGGCTAGACATTTGATTGCTTCAAGTTGGGATTGAGCCTTGACTGATTTGGCATCAGTCAGAGACTCTAACCGTAATCTATCAGCGCATGGGAGAGAAAGGAATCTTTTAATGTATTATATATGTGATGTATATAAATTCCAAATCAACAGCCAATGTGCTCAATTTATAACTGAAGAGTAAGTAGGATTAGTCACTGTTTTAAAAATTCGCTTTCCCCATAGAGCTCAATCTTGTGAATGAGAGCAAATCATTCACATACAAGCCTGTGTCGATGTATCACAGCTCATCAGTGCAATGAATCCGAATTTTCAAATGTACTTATGAGTCATCACATATGCTTAAAACATGCACTGTATGTGCTGGTGTACAAGGTAACTAGGTGTATAAGATGATCGCCAATTTTTGAATTAAAAATGAAGGTTTCAGACTATATTTGTCATAGAAGACGACTCCCCAATGAAAGAAAAAAAATTATCTTACTTTCTTTTAACTTAAATTCTAATGAAAGGACAGTGCGAAGATATTGATAATTAAGTAACACAATCTACAATAAGCCTTGAGTGGGTGCTGTGTTTTTGGTAGGTTATTACAGTGGCCTGAATGACATTTCCCTGCTAGCCATCCACCTGTTCCATTGTTCTCGAATGCAATCTTTAAATGGCTTGTTGAGACAGACATCCAATTGTGTCTTTGTTCAACATCATCAAAATAAGGAGGTGAAACAGATGTTAGCCTACTATCCAAAATCTCCCAGGCTAACAACTTAATATAAACCACGGATTTAAGATTCACATTTTATAACATGAGTATATGACAGAGCCCTTTTTTTTTTTGGTAGGAGGGGCTGTTTCTTAAGATTAAAACATCGACTTGTATGGTATACATAAACTATTAGGATAAGGTATAAAAAATAATATTTCATTTAGGTTGGATTGTGTTCACGTTCCATTGTCCCAAGTCAGGTACTACAGTCTTATTCGGTCTGGGCAGGGTGGTTAGAACGTTCGTTTTCCTACCATGAAACCCGGAGATCAAATCCCAACATGAAGATTAGCCCTTTCAGTGTTAAAAAATACATGGGTTGACCCAAAGTGATGGTATGGTTTGGGAGCTGTCAATAGTTATGCTAGCATGGAGTCACAAGTCATCATGACCGAGGCATTGAGAGTACTGGCGTTGTATTTATTAAATAAACTCAGTAAGCATATACTTTCTTTTAATTCAAATTCTAATGAAGTGAAGTGGGGAAGTTGACTGGGCATATAAGACGACGCACAAATTTTCAAGTTAAACTGTAGGATTCAGGCTATATTCACTGTATAAATCGACCCCCAATCATGTTTTAAAAATGTATTGAATTTATTGAATAAATATCCTTTCTTTAAACTTCAATTCTAATAAAGAGACGGTGGGAAGATACTGATAATTAAGTAACACAATCTACAATAAACCGTGTATGGGTGCTGTGTTTTTGGTAGGTTATTACAATGGCCTGAATGGCATTTCCCTGCTAGCCATCCACCTGTTCCATTGTTCTTGAATGCAATCTTTAAACGGCTTGTTGAGACAGACATCCAATTGTGTTTTTGTTCAACATCATCGAAATAAGGAGGTGAAACACATGTTAGCCTACTGTCCAAAATCTCCCAGGCTAACAACTTAATATAAACCACGGATTTAAGATTCACATTTTATAACATGAGTATATGAGAGATCCCTTTTTCGAGGTATTAATATTTACAAGCCATTAAGGTGTGTAATTGCACATTTACAAGCCATTAGGTGTGTAATTGCACATGTAAATGAACATATGTATATGTGAGGTTTACATAAATATATATGTGGTATATATATAAAAAAAACAACTTTTTTTTAATATTACCTTTAAATATTACTCCATCATAATTTGAAACCTAAACTTTAATGTATTAAGGTTAAAACGTCGTCTTGTATGACTCTATATATGATATACATAAACTATGATGATAAGGTATAAAAATTAATATTACTTTTAGTAATTAATATTGCATTCACTTTCCATTGTTCCAAGTCAGGTACTATAGTTTTATTCTGTCTGGGCAGAGTGGTTAGAATGTTTGCTTTCCTATCATGAAACCTCGGATGGAATCCCACCATGAAGATTAGCCCTTTCAGCCTTAAAAATACATGGATTGACCCAAAGTGATGGCATGGTTTGGAAGCTGCCAATAGTTATTTCTTTTTTAAGCATTTCACCCCAAGCAAGGTAGGAAGCCACTGGCACACAAGGGGTTACAGAAGATTTGGAGCAAGATCAGATAGGAGTGATAGAGGAAAGGATGAGGAGAAGGATAGTGCATAGATCAAGGCAACTGGAGATGTCGATTGACATTACATTTGAATAGTTGGAGATTATAGCTCTCAGAGAAACAGGAAAAGAGAAGGGAGTTCCACAGGTGAGAGGTGCGAGATATGAAGCTATTGGAGTAGAAGAGGCGGCTAAAGTTAGGAGTTTCGACAGTGAAAGGGTGAGAGCGGGATGCCAGCCTCGTAGGATGCTTGAATTCATGAAGTCTGGGAACCAGTGAAAGCAGCTCATCGGAGCAATTACCATGAAAGTATTTGTAAAAAAGACTGAGAGAGGTGACGGCATGTCTGTGAGAGAGCGACTGCAGATGGGATGTCAGGTACTACAGTCTTATTCTGTCTCAGCAGAGTGGTTAGAACGTTTGCTTCCCTACCATGAAACTGTGGTTGGAATCCCACCATGAAGATTAGCCCTTTCAGCCTTAAAAATACATGGATTGACCCAAAGTGATGGCATGGTTTGGGAGTTGTTAATAGTTATGCTAGCATGAAGTCACAAGTCATCATGACCGAGGCTTTGAGAGTACTGGGATTGTATTTAATTTATTAAATAAATTCAGTAAGCATATACTTTCTTTTAATTCAAATTCTAATGAAGAGAAGTGGGGAAGATATTGTCAGTTAACTACCACAATCTACAATAAGCCTTAAGTGGCTTTTTTCGATAGGTTATTATGTTAGCCTGAATGGCTTTTTCTTGCTAACCGTCCTCTCATTCCAACGTTCTCAAATGCAATCTTTAAGCAACTTGTTGAGACACACATCCAGTTGTTTTTTTGTTCCGCATCATCAAAAACAGAAGGTGAGATACTGTCAATTAACAACCACTATCCACAATGTGTGACAATGGTTCGGGATTTCTCTCTTGATGAATAAGCATTTTATTGCTGTCATGCAATCATAGCACATATTATATAAGGTAAAAGTACTTTTATTACACTACACTTTTGTTATTTTATTATAACAATATAAATTATGTTGTTTTGGTAGAAAACATTTTGGGTCAATAGTTACCATGGCAGAGGTTAATCTACTGTCAAAAATCTCCCACGCTAACAGCTTTCCATAAATCACTGGTTTTATGATTCACATTTTATACCTGGATTATATGACAGTCCCCTATTTTTTGTGGGGGTGTGTGGGGGGTAAGGTTAAACGGTTTCCTTCTACTCCAAAATATATGGTATGTGTTTGTAGATTTGACATAAATTTATTCCTATGAAATCTACAAGTATACAATGAATATAAAAAAAACATTATTCGAATGATAAACTCCAGATTTTCTACACATCCTGACAAATTGCTCCTCCGCTCAAAGAAAGAAAAGAAAAAAGCAACCCCCCCACCCCCAAAAAATAGATTTGATGAAGGACTTTGCCAATAGAAAATCAATCAGAAATTGATTTACCCTGCTCGTAATTCCGAATCTGACACAATGCAATAGACTTTCACTGTATCCAGAATAGTAAACTCTTCCTTATATTGGCAGGTGATTTTTCTTTTTCAAGCCCACCTTGTAATCACCTTGAGCAAGAAAGAATACCTCCAACAATAAGAGGTTAATTGAGCTGAGAGCCAGGGATGTGACTAGAATGGCTGCGAACATATCTCATCATGTTGTTTGTAAAAAGTGCTGTATTTGGAATGGCTTTATTTGGCTTCGGCTCCCCTTGATTGGCAAGAATTGTGCCGAGCTGAAGAAGGCAAATCTTGATGCCAAAAATGAAAACAGCCAAGTATATGCTCTTGGAAAGTATAAGAGAAAAAAAAAATATTAAAAACGCAAAAAAAAATTACCATTTTTTTTTCAGTGTGTTACCAATAAAATCGAGAGACACAGAGAAAAGCAAGGAATAACCTGCCTAACGAGCTTTTGTAAATAGTTGGCAGAACAGGGATTAAGATAGACAACAAAAAAGATAAAACCTTCCTAAGAGCTACAAAGGACAGGAAGCTGTGGAGAGTCATGACTGCTAACATCTTGACGAGAAGCAGTGCATAGTTGATGCAAATTACTTTTATCAGTCATTGTCATCATTGCTGTAATCATCATACTTATTATAAAACCCAGGTTGTGTGTGTGTGTGTGTGTGTGTTCGTTTATATATTGGATTGGATTTCCTACATTTTTCAACCGATTTCAACAAAACTTCACAGAACTACGTAAAATTACCTTGCGGTGGTTCTGACAGCACCAAAAATTAGAAAAACACAATTGTTTTTGCACGAAATCAATTTGAAAACAAGATTAAAAAGCATCACTTTTGCGAGAATGAAAGGGGGACAACTCATATCGAGTTATACTTATTATAAAACCCAGGTTGTTTGTATGTGTGTGTGTGTGTGTTCATTTATATATAGGATCGGATTTCCTACATTTTTCAACCGATTTCAACAAAAGTTCACTTTTTTTGGCAGGTAGTATTTCTTATTGTCTTGCACACTTTTTTCTTTATTTTTACATTCAAAATGCTTTAAAAATTCCATTTACAAGACAATTGTTTATAATGAAATTCTATTCAATCGATAGACTCATAACGATTGAAAACAATGTTTTTGATTGAGTTTGGGTTTGACCAATTCGTAAAAAAAAAAAAAAAAAAAAATTAATTAAGACATGCGTGTCCGTCAACCTTAATCTTTGTCAATTTTATTTTTCAGTCTTTATGATGGTCGATACTTGATCTATCTCTTACTGTTATATCCCTGGGCAACGCCAGACTCTACTGCTAGTCATTACTAAGTTTCTTCATTTTCACACACACACACAAACATGCGAACTCATATACACATGCATGCACATATACATACATATACGTGCAAACTGTCTCACACGCACCAATGCATACACAAGTATACACACACATGTACACTCTCGATATATTGTAACATAAATAGGAATAGATAAGTTTGCCTAACATTAAGATCACACTTCTCCCCAGTCTTTCAAACAGGAGTAAAAGTTTATTGCATGTTTCCTATTTAGCATTGGGTTCCTAATTCTTTTTAAAGTCTTTCATTCGCTTTCACACTCAATAGGCCCTTGTGTTATTATCACCTTGCTTGGAGAGAATTGATTAAAAAATATATATATCAATGGCAGTTTTTTCTTCATCTGATAGACAAGAATCTCACTGTATCTTACATATCAGACATCAGACATGATATAACTTTTTCTAAATTAGACCTGAGACAAGTTCAAAAAAATTATTGTTAATATTTAAAGCATATTTGATAATAAAATTAGGATGTGGCCTCTATGCAAATTACTTTGCACATGTCCGAAATGTGTTATTCATATATATAAAGAGTGTAATGTGTAATTTTATATTTCTAATTTTGCGCACGTGCATTGATTATTTTTTATTTCGTCAATGACACAGTATGGTAGGTTCACTTAGGCCCTGTCTGTGAGAAAAAGAGCACTATGTCGCCATTCATTCCACCAGAAATTTGTAAAACAGCATGATGTACTGCTTAGCATTTGCAACAGAAACCCCCCAATTCAAACATTTCAGAGTGTTTGGGCATCAATCTGAGGTCAGTACAGAGGATTCGGATAGAATTGGAGGCACGGTGGAGTAATGGATAGCAGCTTGGATTGAGGAATCGGAGAGCCGAGTTCAAATTCTAGTCGAATCCATAACATTCACTTATGTGCTAACACCCTTGGGAAAGGTGTGAATCCTCTTTCTTCTCCCTCCAGCTATGGGTTTATAGCAGGACAGACTGGGTTTTATAGCCTTGGATGGCAACTGGTCTAGGAGAAGGAAAACTCTGAATTCAAAACCTGAGGGTGAATGGAGTCTCTCTGAGCCTTGGTTGGCAATCCATTTAGTGATGGTGTCATGATAAAAAACACCTTTGATAGCCCTAGCGAAGCATCAAGAATTCAGCTATTTGACAAGATTATGAACTACACGAATCAAAATATTGGTGAGTTCAATCTCGGCTGAGGCTGCAAGATGATGATGATGATGATGGATCAGGTTAATGGGAATTATGTAGGTACAAAAATGTGGAAAATTCATTCTAATCATTCTGATAAGAAAAGTACTCACGAATTTGTTGGTGAGGACTTCAGACTCAACAGCCTTGAGGAGTTAGTGCCTGCTCTTGGTTATGAGGGTGGCTTCTTGAAGACCCTATATTTGGCAACAAAACTCTGCATCATGACACACAAGCAGGAGAATCCAGTCATGGCTGTCATACAATTTCTGTGAGCACATCAACCTTTACATCTGGCCACAAAACTGCAACCCTCTTGATTATTATGTATGGGGCACCATTGTATGAGAGACCAGAAAAACTCCTTGTAATACCAAAATGAACTGATGGCAAGCACTATGAAAGCATTCACCAATGTAAACAAGGAGACTGTCTATAAGAACTGCAGGAGATTCTGAAGTTGTCTGAGGCTGTGTTTGAAGCCAATGGTGATGTTATTGAATAAATTT
This sequence comes from Acanthosepion pharaonis, assembly GCA_903632075.3. Classification (NCBI taxonomy): domain Eukaryota; kingdom Metazoa; phylum Mollusca; class Cephalopoda; order Sepiida; family Sepiidae; genus Acanthosepion; species Acanthosepion pharaonis. The sequence continues at coordinate 1,195,223 of CAHIKZ030001868.1, forward strand.
ACTCTTTGGTATTTCAAAATAATTTTGTGTAATTTTAATTTTGGTAAATATATCTGTTAAAAGCAGTGTTAGTTTCATTTTTACATTATTCATTCAATTTATCCATCACATCCTATATATATATATATATATATATATATATATATATATATATATATATATATATATATATAAAAGTGAACATAGAAGTCAACACTTCAGTCTGTTTGATGTTATATGCAATCGTCAGGCCACATATGCTATATACGAGCAATATAACTTGACCCAAATAAATAAACAAACGACTTCCAGTAAAATAACCGCCATAATAGAATACCCACAATGCACCACTAACCCGTATATATATAAATAGCCGAGAAAAATAACAGCCTCTAAGTGTTGACTTCTATGTTCACATTTATATTTACACACGCTCTATCTCTGATATTGAGCACTTTATTCAATAAATATAGCACACCTTAAGACTATATTTTTTTATATATATATATATATATATATATATATATATATATATATATATATGGATATTGAAGTCAACAAACAGTGGTGACAGAAACAGAGTGTTGCCATTGTGTATTGACTTCAATGTCCAATTTTATATTTATATTCTACATTCTATCCCTGATATTGAGCACTTTAACACATAAATATAGCATAACTTAAAACTATATTTTATCATATATATATATATATATATATATATATATATATAGTTTATGAAAAACTAGGTAATCCATATGGGTAGACCCAAGGAGGATAAAATCCAGAGAGTTCAATGTAAATCCAGAGCAAATAATTTAAATAAAAACAGACCACTTTAAGGTTCCATGTAATAAATTATTTTAAAGGGCTGCGGATCATCAAACTTTATTATATCTATATCTATATCTATTAATCTATATCTATATCTATCTCTCTCTCTCTCTCTCTCTCTCTCTCTATATATATATATATATATATATATATATATATATTTGATATATATATATGCATATGCATATATATATATATGTATATATATATATAATTTATTCATTGGTTTGTTTTCTATTGCTTATCAACACTTTGTAGATTATTTAAAGCCAGAAATGTTTTTAGGTTGTAAGAGGTTTTTTTGTGTTTTGAGATTTGTTATCATATATTTTAATCTGTCTTAAAACATTACCTAGATATTTAAATTTTCCATTTGTTTTATCAGATTTGTAAAAATATATATTATATAAAATATTTAAAGAGAAAGGAGATGTATTTAGGGTTTACGGAGGAAAAAGATGGGTGGTATATATATATATATATATATATATTTATTAAAGACATTTTTTATGTTTAACGTTGTTATTTATAGATACAAGTATTTAAGCAAATGCTCTGTTTATGATAAACAGTATTAAATAACATTTACCGGCCTGAATGTCCGAGAAATTTTATAGAAATACTGTTTCGGACATTCGGCCAGAGCATTTATTTAAATACTTTTATCTATAAATAACAACATTAAACATAAAAATGTCATTTTAATAAAATGTCTTTAATAAAAATTGTCGGACCTTGTCCATTTCTTTATATATATATATATATATATATATATATATATATATATATATATGAAAGTATTTGTGAGTTCGTATATGTGATATGTGTGAATATATATGTAGGATCTAGCAATATGAATATATATGCATATATAGGTATATATGGGTATAGATTTGTCTTTATATATATAGACATAGAGAATTCTAATGGAAAGACATAAAATTCTTTTATTAATGTTTAATCTTACTTTCCCTTTAAATATTTTCTAATTAGAATTGTAAGATTGAAATTTTAATTATCTGGAGATAATTTCATTTTAAATTGATAATTTAAATTTAAATATATTACTCTTTAACGATTAGTCTTGATAGTAAAAGTATTAAAATTAGAAATGTATCTTTTTTTAAACACTTAATTCACCACCTAACGTTAAACGTTAAATGTAAAATTTAAGGAAAAATTTAAATAGATATAAATATGAATATGTGTAAACATTTGTAAATGTATGCGTAAGTATTTATATATGAATATGCATAGGTACATGTGTATATCGATACATATGTGTGTGCTTATGTATGTAATTGCACATGTAAATGAACGTATGTATATGTGAGGTTTACATAAATATATATGTGGTATATATATTAAAAACAACTTTTTTTTTTAATATTACCTTTAAATAATACTCCATCATAATTTGAAACCTAAACTTTAAGTACGAAATATTACCCATCTAAAAACAGTTATGAATTACATTCATGAATTAGATTCAAACTGATAAAGATGTTACCTTAACAGTCATTTACAGTATTAAAAGATTGCTATTAGTAAACTTTCATATTTTAAATCTTATCTTTTTTTTAATGTGTTTTTAAATATAGTATTCAACTCATATTAAATCCCTAATTTATTTGTAAAGGAGTTGAATATTTAAATTGCTAACAAGCATTAAATTAATTTCTTTGTGGATTTTTTAAACATTTAAATTACTATGAAACATTAAAATCTATTTTTACCTAAAATGCTAAAACTATACCACCCCTCTTCTTCCTCCGTAAACCCTAAATACATCTCCTTTCTCTTTACTTCCCACTTTTTGCTTTTTCTCTTTCTCTTTTCTCTCCTTCCCTTTCAACATATCATTTCTATTGAGTTGACCGATTAAATAGGTCAATGTCTGATCCTTACCCACTCCTTCCTCAATATTAAGTATGATAGAAAGAAATATAAAATAAACCCTCTCTAAACTCGACCATGTCTCTCACACCACTCCTTGCTACCTTCTCTGTTAAATTACATAAATTTAATACTACCCGTCAAAAGTGTAAATTTTCATTTCATTTTTTGTTTCACCTTTTGGAAGTGATGTCTGAGGATCCAGGGTACTTTAAAAGGTCTCTGGTGAAATAAACTATTACAATGGAGCCTTAAAGGGGTCTGTTTTTCTTTAAATTATTAGCTCTGAATTTACATTGAGTTCACAGTATTTCATCCTCCTTGGTACTACCCATACGGATTACCAAGTTTTCCATTACTTAATTAAATATATATATATATATATATATATATATTGATACAGAACAATACACAAGCATCATACAAAATATGCTACAGGATGATACCTACTATGAATACCAACCTCATAAAGTGATGAAAAAACTCAATTTAATACACCCATAATGAAACTGTCTTACTTCTAAGAAACGTGCCTACCTTACAAAATTTAGATATAAAACAAGAAGTTTTTTTATGGACTACCTAAAATATACAAAACTAAGCTCATCAATGAAACATGCAATTCTACAATAACTGATTTTGGGAATATACCAGCATCAACCAACCTAAAACTAAGGCCTATAATAGCATTTGCGAGACACACCATCTAATCAATTTTCTAGACCTCACATTGAAACCTCTTATCAAACATGTTTGAAGCTTCATTCAATATGATTTAGATTTTCTGAATCATCTGCCCAATGAGGTAAACAATAATACTCATATGGTCCCAATGGATATTGTAAACCGATACACAACATCTTGCATCACTATGGAATAGGCACTATTAAATACTGGCTAGAAGTGTTCCTTTATGATCTACCAAATTGTATCAAAGGAAATTTTGTCATAGAAAGCCTTGAATTCATCTTAGAAAACAACTATTTCTTGTTTGATGAAACACCCTACTGACAAAAAACCAATATGGAGGACAAAGGTTGCACCTACATATGCCAACCTAGTCATGGGACACCATGAATTAAAATTTAGGCAAGAATATCGGAAATCTATGGGAATGACTTCAGTCGCAACATAAAAGACAACTGGAAAACGTATCTAGATGACTGTTTTATTCTGTGGAATGAAAGTCTGGATAAACTAAAGACAATCCAAACATTCATTAATAATATAAATCCTAGCATCCAATTCACTATGGAGTACAGCAACAAAAAACTTCCCTTTTTAGATATATTAATAAGAAAAACAAACACTAAACTAGAAACCGGCATATGCTTTAAGCCGACTGGCTCTTGGTAGTATCTCCTTTTTACATCTTCCCATCTGAAACACACTTGTACCAAAATCCCACTCAACCTAACAAAGCAGATATGTACAATGGTCTCAAACACAGCCACAAGAGACCACAGATTAGAAGTGATGAAAATATATTCATCAAGAGAAAATACCCACAAAGTTTGATCAACAATAGCATTTGAAAGACAAAACAAATTAATATCCACACCGAGAAGTAAAAAGAATAAAAGATCATCTCTTATACATACACATACGACTAAATCTACCAATCCTACTAAAGGACAAAAGTACCCAATCTTCAAAAGTAAACAACCAAAATCACTAAAAAAAGTTACTGATGAGTGCAAAACTACAGAACACAATTAAGGACCCTCAGGTGAAAAAAATGCAACTGACCCTTTTGCGAAGTAAGCAGCTACCTATTAGAGGGCTATGAATTTCCTTTCAAAGACGGTTCCAAATTCAAAATTAAAAATGATTTCTAACTCAGAGAATTTAATATGCATAATTACATGCAAAGGTTGCCACAAGCATTGCTACAAACCAGCCAGTCACTCCAGCAAAAGATAACAGTTCAACACCTATAAATTAGAGATCCCTATACAAAATCACCCCTAACCAACATACAGAGGAATATGGAGGACAAAATCTGCCAAATTTTAGGCTCTTCCATTCAACCAATGTCACTACAGAACCACCGAAAAAAGGCAGATTAA
>CAHIKZ030001868.1:1205000-1250000 GCA_903632075.3 Acanthosepion pharaonis
ATGTGGCCTTTCAAAAAAATGATAGATAGACAAATAGATAAATATGAGCAGACATATATATATATATATATATATATATAAAATTATTTATTTAAAAATATGATTCCAACATGCTACATAAGAGGTCTCATGTTTCAAAACAAGAGCTGAAAACTTCAATATAATTATTTGAATTAAATTGAATTAAAGTAAGCTCTTCAAGCGAAATTTTTTTTGGAATAACTTATTTTTGAAATTTACGTGTTTTAATAGCATATTCATTATTGAAATCAAAATTTCCATGGTAACGGCTAGAGTGATTGTTTAAATAGGAAGAGGTCTGGGGCGTTAATAATTTGTATTATTTGTATGTGTATTTCCATAATTCATAATGTCCTTTAGATAGTTGCAAATCACAGTTTTACTGCAATTTATCTTAGCTGCGATTGCCTGCTGTGACAAACCTTGATTATAGAATTTATACCCCCTGGTCTTATAATTTTGATCAAGAGGATAACAGGAGGGGTCAGATAATTGCTGGAGGGGTACAGGGAACTGACCATTTATCCAGCATCTTTAGTGATGGATCCTATGTACGAAGAGACACTTGAGGTCTGGGCTGAGTTTCAGTCCCAATAGGTGCTCAAAATATGGGGCTTCCCTGAGGGAACATCTGTTCATCTCAATTGGTAAAACTTCTGGGTTCAGTTGGCAATGGCTTAGAGAATTTGATACTTACAGAACTTTAAAAAAAGAAAATAGGGAGAAAAAAAAAATCAATAAGTTACCTAATCAATTTATGAAAATTGATGACAGAACATGAACTGGGGGGTAAAGGCACAAGCATTTCTTAGAGATACAAATGATAGAAAACTGTGGAGAGCCATGACCGCACACCTTCTTATTCCAAAGAGAGTTGAGGGAAAAGAAATATGCTTCAACAGAAGGATGCCAAGAATACCATGGATCGGACATATGAGTAATGAAGAAGTTTTAATAAAAATAGAAACAAAATGGATGCTTACACTTAGACTCAAAAACAGACAGTTGAAATTACTGAGACAAAACTGGGTTTGGAGAATTTGAAACTCACAGAACATATAGAAGGCAAGAGAAGAAGTGGGAAACAGCGAGTAAATTACTTAACAAGCTTGTGTAAATTTCTTGGATGCATAATGAGGAAAGAAGGCTTGGAGAACTTGAAACCCACAGAACACATTGAAGGCAAGGGGAGAAGAGGGAAACAGCAAGTAACTTACATAACAAGCTTGTATAAATTTCTTAGATGCATAATGAGGAAAGAAGGCTTGGAGAATTTGACACTCACAAGACATATTGAAAGCAAGAGAAGAGGGAAACAGCAAGTAAATTATTTAACGAGCTTGTCTAAATTTCTTAGATGCATAATGAGGAAAGAAGGCTTGGAGAATTTGACACTCACAGAACATATTAAAGGCAAGAGGAGAAGAGGGAAGCAGCGAGTAACTTAACAAGCTTGCGTAAATTTTTTAGATGATTAATGAGGAAAGAAGGCTTGGAGATTTTGAAACTCACAGAACATATTGAAGGCAAGAGGAGAAGAGGGAAACAGCGAGTAAATTACTTAACAAGCTTGTGTAAATTTCTGAGATGCATAATGAGGAAAGAAGGCTTGGAGAATTTGACACCCACAGAACATATTAAAGGCAAGAGGAGCAGCGAGTAACTTAACAAGCTTGTGTAAATTTTTTAGATGATTAATGAGGAAAGAAGGCTTGGAGAATTTGACTCTCACAGAACATATTAAAGGCAAGAGGAGAAGAGGGAAGCAGTGAGTAACTTACTTAACAAGCTTGTGTAAATTTATTAAATATGTATTGATGAAAGGGGGCTATGAATTTTAATATAAATAAGACAGAAGGGTGACGATTATATCATTGACTGAACATGGGAGTAATGAAGAAGTTTTAAGGAAAATGGAAACAAAATGTATGTTTATACTTAGAATCAGAAAGAAGCAGTTTAAATCCTGGAACACATAATGAGGAAAGAGGCCTTGGAGAATTTGATACCCTTAGGACATACTCAAGACAAGAGGAAAGCAGTGAGTAACCTCTCTAACACAATGACAAAACAGGGAATGGGAAAGATTATAAAAAACAGTCCTTACTAAGATGTACAAATGATAGTAATCTGTGGAGGGCCATTATTGCCTGTGTTGTTTCAGGACATGACATCGAAAAATAAAAACATATGCAGCATCGCAACTCTTTGTATAAAATAAAATTTAATCCTGAATACTGACTTTTCTTTCAACAGACATAGCCAATATTTAATTGATATTTGATTATATTTTTTTCTTGATCATTAATTTTTGCCTTTAAATTTTTGCATGACAGTGGTTATAAAAAGAGAAATATTTATGCAAACTAAATTAACCACCATTGATGTCTTCAACGAGCCAGTCAGATTCTAAGATCTTTGAGAAACTGACGAGACATTATTCAAATGCAGTTCTTTATCAAAAAAATAAGAGACAAGAAAACAAAAACTTAATTGCCATTTCTTTTATGGCTGGGATACATTTGAAACAACTCTATCATAATTATTACTTGATAGGATATATTATTGATCCGTTTGAATATAAACTGGATCAGTTTCTGTAATCCGATTCCATGAAAAAAGATTACTGTATCTATTTTGTATTCTGATGGTATGCCAGTCGGCTTTTCCTTTTTTATTTTCTATGTTTTCTTGTATTTTGATTTTTATATATTAAAAGATTCTTGTATTATTTTTTGTTTTTTTTTTAGGTGGGTGGGGGATGTAATATTTCCAATTTCTACTGTTTTTAGGATTTTATCTTTTGGCTCCATTCTGCCATGTTTTTAACTTCTTTGCAAATTCCCAGACTATTTAGACTGTGATATTTTTTGGATTTTTTTAAAAAAATTCTGTCTGGTGTTTTGATTTGTGTCACCAGAAAATTTGTTTTATTTTCTGTATTCTTTTTGCTGCATTAAAAAAAAAATCAATGAAGGAAAGAGAGAAGGAAAAAGTGAGAATGAAACGAGTTTCACAATGTGGGAATGACAAAAAAAAAAGAAAGAAAGAAAGAAAACAGAAAAAAGAAAAGCCCCCAAAAAAGGCAAAATGGAGAATAAAATTTGAAGAACGAGAAAGGAAGGAGTTTCAGAAAAGCAAATTGTGTGAAGGACAAGGAAAAAAGCGAAAAAAGAAGAGAGAATTGAAAAAGTAAGAATGAGATTGAAAAAGAAATGAAAGTGAAAAAAAAATTGGAGAATGAAAAATAGAAGAGAGAGATGAAAAGGAAAAAGTAGGAATAAAATTGGAAAGAAGAATGAATAAAATTGAGAAAGGAAGGAGTTTCAGAAAAATAAATTCTGTGAATGAGAAGTAAAAAAAAAGAAAAATTGGAAAAGAAAGAAAGAAATTGAAAAATAAATGAAGGTGAAGAAAAAATTAAAGAAAGAAAGAAAGTGAGAATAAGAAGAGAGAAATGGTAAAGGAAAAAAGGGTGAATAAAATTTGAAGAAAGAAAGAAAGTGAGAATAAGAAGAGAGAAATTGTAAAGGAAAAAAGGGTGAATAAAATTTGAAGAAAGAATGAAGAAACTGAGAAAAAAGGAGTTGCAGAAAAGTAAAATGTGTGAAGGACAAAGAAAGAAAAAAGAAGAAATAATTGAAAAAGAAAGGAGAAAAAGAAAGTGAAAAAAAAACTGGAAAAAGAAAGAGAGAATAGAGAAATGTAAAAAGAAAGACAGTGAATAAAATTTTAAAGAAAGAATGAAAAACTGAAAAAGGAAGGAGCATCAGAAAAGTAAATTCTATGAAGGAAAAAGAAGGAAAAAAGAGAAAATTGAAAAAGAAAGAAAGAAATTAAAAAAGAAAAGAAGGGGAAGAAAAATTGAAAAAGAAAGAAAGAAAGAAAGAATTGAAAAATGAAGGTTGAAAAGAAAAAGTTGAGAAAGGAAAAAATTTCCGAAAAGCAAAATGTTTGAAAGACAAAGAAATGAAAGGAAAAGGAGAGATTTGAAAAGGAGAGGAAGTTGAAGAAAAAATGAAGAAAAAAAGAACAAAATCAAAAAGGGAAGGTGTTTCAAAAAACTACACAGTGTGATGAAAAAAAGAAAGAAGGTGTTTTGAAAAAGGAGGAAAACTGAAGAAAAAATTGAAGAAAAAATTGAAGGAAGAAAGAAAGAAAAAACTGAAATGCAAAGATTCAAAAAAGCAAAGAGAAAGAAAGATAACAAGTAAGAATTGAAAAAGAAAAAGATATAAAAAAAACTTGAAGAAAGAAAGAAAATAAAGATAGGTTTGTAAAGGCAAAGAACACAAAGAAAAATATAAATGCTTTGCAAATGATTTATGTGGAAATGCCATGAAAAGACATCCTGGGTAGGACAAAAAACTACATCTGGCAATATGGCCTCTGATCAGATTTTGAGGAGTGTGGAACCACCTTTTAGTTTCTGTTGATCCCATGTCCATCCTGACCTGAAGTGGTAGCACCTGTTAGGGTCCCAGCTATGGGAAAATAGTGAAACCCCAAAATGGGGTAAAAAGACTAGAAATGTATAAAAATACATTTTGATAGTAAAAATTTCTAGTAATGGATTTTTATAGTAAATAAATAAAATTACCAAAGCCCCTAAGGTAATTAAATTTTGGCATTAACTGACCCATAAGGAGTTGATATGCCATTAAAAAAATCAAACCAAACAAAGCCATGAAAAGACCGAATTACAGAATGTTTCACACATCAGGGTCCAGAAATGAACATTGCATTATTAGCAGAATAGAATAAACTTTTTTCATAAGCACTTATTATATACACTTATTAAATGCACTTAGATATATTATATACACTTATTATATACACATATATATATATATTATATACACTTAAACACACTTATATGCTATATACACTTATTATATACACTTATATATATTGTATATATATTATATATTATATATTATGTGACACTATTTAGTGTTTGGCTAATTAAGCATGAAAATTAAAAGCGAGAAATACTTAAGGCCAGAAGAAGCTATCACGAAAGACATACTGAGTGATGTTATTTTTTTAACAAAGAAAAGTGGTAAAGATTTTATTTTCATTTGCGAAAAAAGTATTTTTTTTTTTGCAGAAGATAGGAAATTCGTAAGGTCTCGGATCTGTCGGAATTAATTTATGCTATGACTCGGCGAATAAAAGCTAGCAATCTGCCCATGCCAATAATGAAAATTTCAAATTGGTCAAGTGGCTTACAAAGCAGAATGCTAAAAGATGATCAGATTTAGGTCAAGCACCGACCGAGAAAAAGATCAGCTGGGGCCACCCCAAAGAAAAAGGAAGGGAAAAGTGAAAAAGGAAAAGAATAAACCATTAACTATCTTTTGGAGATATCATTTTGTTTTTGGGAAGAGATACCGGTTTTATGTTTGGACCTGGACATGATAAAAGTTTGTTACCTGGACAGACTGTTGGCGACAGAGTGCGAAGACGTTCAGTTGACCACCCAGTTAATCACTTGGCGAAAATCTCGTTGATGAATTCCAGATGACATTCAGTTAAGATAGAGATTAAGGACCACACTACGAGTCGTAGGGGTCTGGTCGAGGAAAAGAAAGAAAAGTAAAAGGGAGATAATTTTTTTCCTTTGAGTGATAATTGTAAGCTGAGGCCAGACTTGCTGTGCCCACGCTACCGAGCATTCATTGGCTGAGTGGTGGCATGAGCGGTGGGCAAAGGTAAACAAAAGAGAAGGAGGGGAGGCCTGTTGACGCCTCTGAGGGGATTGGTGTGGATACCACTATGAGAAAGAAGGAAACCTGTTGACGCCCTCTGGGGATTGGTGTGAGATACCAATATGAGAAAAGGAAGAATTTGGGAGGACAATTCCCTTAAGAACCCTCTAAAACAGAAAGTAATGGATTTCCAAAAATGGAAAGTGATAAATTTTCCTGTCCGAAAACAAAGAAAATCCTTATTGTGGATTTGGAATTATCGAGGAACCCAAACCACGACCGGCCCCCAACCGGTTTTGGTCAGCGTCCATATAAACGCAGAGACAGTGGCAGTGTGGGCAGATGCAGACGGCAGACACAGACAGCGGACAGCAGGCAGACGGTAGCAGTTGAGCTGTGAGCTCGGAGACCAGCCTCGCAGGAGCTGACTGAAAGACCCACGCATTCCGACTTAGACTTCTAACCAAAAACAATTTATTTTTGAAGAACAACTTAGCCTCACACCACCAAAACAAGTTTTACGAATATCGCCTGAAGACACCAAAAACCAGTTTCTTGAAAAACAACTTAAGATATTAAGACTCGCCTAACAAACACAAAGTGTCACGTATCCATAGAAGTGGTTTGGGAGAAAGACGCAGTCCTGTATTCAGAAATTTTACATATACTTGTGTGGAGTCACCTTTGCTCGAATTCAGTTTGCACTACGGCCCGACGACTGATTGATTTCAGCTACCTAAGATCAAATCACCATGTGGGTAGGTTAGACTAGAAATCAAAGCAGTTACTTTGGTAATCAGACGTTGAAGGCGAGCTGGGAACAACAAAGCTGATACCGAATCTAACCAGATTTCCATCCGAATCAGCCAAGGGCCACATTTGGTGCCGCGACCAATACCAATTCACACTGGTCGTCACAGGATAGCATGGGGGCAGAGAGGCGCAGGGTGATGTCACAATTATATACACCTATTATATACAATAAATACATTTTCAAATTTTATTACAAGAAATTTAAAACATAAATGTTTTATTTTTCATTTTGTATTTAATTTTTATCATATATATATATATATATATATATATATATATATATATGTGTGAAAAGTGTATATAAATATAAATAAATACATCTATGTATAATTATTTATATATTATATGCGCGGTACTTATTAGAAAGCGCTCAATATCAGAGATAGAGATAACATATTTGGTTGGATAGATGTGAGTTTGAGATCCTGGGTTTCACGCTTTAGTGATCGTCAGACAAACTCTGACGATTGCTAAAGCATGAAACCCAGGGTCACAAACTCATCTATCAACTAAAATATATATATATATATATATATATATATAATGGACTCTCCCGTCGGTTTCGACATATGAGGACCTGATAGCTTATTGATTCAGTTATGAAAGTTTGTGCAATAATCTTAAGTGGCATTTAAGACCCGCTAGTGATTTACAAAGTAGTTCACATATGGAGCAAGAAATATATATATATATCTGACAGGCATGACTAGGTTCTTCTGCTTTTGTGGCATTATGCAGAGTCCTGTTGCTAAACATAGTGTCTCCCAGCAACCATCCTCTTCACCCAGAACATCACCTCCTCAAGGCATTTGCTGTAAGCCTCTGTGTTCAGTCTGAGGTCTTGTGGGGAGATGAATGTATATATATAACATTGTCATCACTATTGATCACTCCAAACACGTTTGTAATCACAATTAGACTCATCCAACTTTTTCTGAATCTTCTACACTATTCTCAGATTGACACCCAAACACTCCTAAGCGTAGGAGCTTCCAGCCTGAATGCTATGCAGTATGGTATGCCTTTTCCAAGTTTCTGGCAGAGTGAATTGTGTCATGGTGCTTTTTTCTCACAGACGGTGTCCAACTGACCCAAATATAGCATGCAGTTGATAAAATCAAAAACAAACAATGCACATGCACAAAATTAAAAATATAAAATTGCAACAATTTTCCCATTGCACCCTGAGGTTGATATATATATATATATATATATATATATATATATTAAAGAAAAACAGACCACTTTAAGGCTCCATTGTAATAGTTTATTTCACCAGAGTCCTTTTAAAGGATGCTTGATCATTTATTCACTTTTTCTTGTATTTGTGCAAGTATTTTCTTTTTTTGGATATATCATGTGTAAAACCTGTTCAAATGATCTGGGGATCTGATTGCTTTCAATTAATATAATAATTATTTTCAAGGATCTTTTTTAGTTATCTGAATATCTATAAAAAGTAATGGATTTTATTTTATTTATTTATTAATCCAACAGATATTATCACTTGAACATTATTTTTAGTGGATACCCATATTTGAGTTGACCGTCTGTTTATTTATTAAGCAATATATTTACAATGAGTTGGCTACTCCCTATTCCCAAAAAAAAAATGTTTCAGGAAGACCTCCATTGATGGAAATGATACTGGAAAAAAATTTCTGGCTTCAGAAGGGGACTACTTTGAAAAACAGTATTTACATTAGTCGGACTATTGTCCTCATCTTTGTCACCATATTTGTCACAACGTTTCGGCCGTTGTACGCTCCGGCCTTCTTCAGGTGGTTGGAATTTCGAACTGAACCCTTTATTTCGATCACTGGGGTAGACTGTTCTAGTTCCATGTGCCATGTTTGAAGAAGGCTGGAGCGTACAACGGCCGAAACGTCCAACTAATGTAAATACTGTACATAATACCTCATCTCAGAAATATAGACATACTTTGAAAAAAGATTACATGCTGAATTTATATGTGTCGTAGTTTTCATTTTAAAGCACTGTGACTGATACTTTTTGATCAGATCTTGTATAGGCAGAGAAAAGGTTTTTGCCGAGAAAAAATAACACTAAATATTACAATTGGAATTTGAGAACATTCTAAAATAAATTTGAAAATCTTTTTGGCATTATTAAAAGCAAGGAAATTATGGAATGGTGACAAGGATTGGGTTTCCGGTTTCTTCTTCTAAAGTCTTCTCATTCCCTTTCACTTCCAGTAACTCCTCATGTCTTAGTGGCATTATTGCCTTGCTTGGGGTGAAATGATTAAAAAAAGAAAGTAATTTTCATCTCTAGATATGAAACAGAGGATATTTGTGTGTCTATGTGTCTGTCTGTGTGATTCCTTTTCATTAGAGATCCATGCAACCGATTTTCACCAAACTTGGCATATTCATTGTACAATTTAAGAGATTGGTTCTTGGTGTAAAAAAATTAACAATTTCTAAAAAATCAATAATCGATAAAGCTGATCAAAAATCGATAATTTCACCTTTTTTCTTCTGACTTCATTCAAACTCTGTATGTAGCTTACTTACAGCATGACAAGCTCAACGATACCTCATTTTATTTCTACGCCACTGCGTTTTGTGAAAAACTGCAAAAAACAAAAAAATCAATTTCAACACGAACATAAATTAAAAACTCCCTCAATTTTCAAGCAATCTAATACAAATTTCACTCAATTGTAGAAAACAATAAATTGATTGTTTAACAGTCAATTAACTTGATAATTGAGTCCACCCATATTGTGCAAACCAATGTAAATAGCAAAAAATGGTGATTTTTACTGATTTCTTTTTTTATTTTTCATTGATCTTTCAACCAATTTTCATCAAACTTAACAATTGTTTTAAAAATTTATCCTCTTTTACATTCCTGGTAGCACACTGACAAATTGAATTTCGAAAACTCCAAAATAATTGTGGTCTAAAGTGGGTCTTCATGTTGCTTGCTTTACCCCTTCATGTCCTCGGCTAACTTCGATTGAATAAATACTGACTACTTGTGTTATATCAGTAACTGCATTAATTCAAAATCTTTTTTAATGAAAGTACTTTAAAGTAATTGAAGAAGATAGACTCTCTTACATCTAAACATGATGCTGTTTTTGCTCTATTCAATTTGATCACTTCTTCTGATTGACCAGCTGGGTATGGCTGCTAGTATGTTTCTAAAAGAAAAGTTATTGTCGTTGCTTTATTAATGGATTAACAAGTAACCCATTTTTCTTTTAATTTATTTAATGTTTTAACAGTTGTGCATGAATATGTTAGTTTGTGAAGAGAGTTTTTCTCTTAAGAAAAGAAATATTACATGTATTTATATTTAGGCTAGTAAACTTTACACTTTTCTCAGTATTTCTGTGTTTAATTAAATACTTTGGATGAATTATTATGGAGATCTTTTTTTGTGTACATAAATACATTTTCTGAACTGTTCTGGGTAAGATGGTAAACTACATCCAGCAGCAAGGCCTCTGATCAGAAGGTTTTGAGGAGCATGGAACCACCTCTTAATTTCTGGTGTTCCTGGGTCCACTCTGACCTGGGTTGGTGGCACCTGTTGGGGGTATAGCTATGGGCAAGTAGTTGGCCCCTAGGCTGGGGTTAGAGCACTGTGAAAGTGTAAAAATAGGTTTTAATACCAGCAAGTAATCTTTGAAGAAAAAATATTAACAGCAATGAATTTTTGAAGAAAAAAAATTATTACTAGCAATACATTTTGGGGAAAAAAATATTGCCTGCAATACAGTTTGAAGAAAAATATTGCAAGCAATACATTTTTTAAAAAAAAAAATAAATAGCAGCAATAAATTTAAAAAAAAACAAATATTGCCAGCAATAGAAATCTTTTCAGCATTAAATAACCATTGAGGTCGATATGCCATAAACCAAACTAAACCAAACATTTTCTGAAACTCTCAAAGAATAATTATATATTCAAAATAATATTAAAAAATTTCAATATCCTTATTTGACACAAAAGCTTACAAAAAACATCCTCTATATAACATGTCCTTTCAAAAGCTAGATAGGTTTTGCATTGTCTGTCTCTCTTGCCTTCAGTCTGTCCTGTGAGTATCAAATTTTCCATGTCCTCTTTCCTCATTATGTGTTTGAAAAATTTCAATTCTCTTTCTCATGTTAATTATAAGTGTCCTGTTTGTTTCTGTTTTCTCAAGAACCTTGTCGTTGCTCACATGTTTGATCCATGGTATTCTCAGCATTCTTCTGTAGAATCCCAGTTCAATTGCTTCAAGTCTCTTCTTCATCTGTGAGTAGATTGTCCAGCATTCACTGCCATATCAAAGGACTGACATTACATATCAGTTCAGTACTCTTTTCTTTGTTTCTAATGAAATTTTCCTGTTTCTTAGTACTTTGCTTAGCTTTTGGAATGCATCTTTTGCTATCTAAATGTGCGTTCAAATTTCAGTATTGCACTTTCTGTCCTCTGTTAAAACATTTCCCAAATATTTGAATTGATGTACTTGCTTGAGTTTGGGATCTCCATTTTGTAATTTGCATGTTGGTCTGTTCCTTTTGCTAACAAACATTCATTCTGTCTTGCAATTGTTGATTATTCCTTTCTTCTTGCTTTCCTTCGCAACCTTCTTTAAGAGTTTTTGTAGTTTCTTTTCTGTATCTGTTGTGGCATCTGGATATCTTTTGGTGTTAAGATTGTGGCTGTCAGTAATGAATTCTGGTAGCCTTTCTAATTCTTGCTGAATGACATCGCGGTATAGATTAAATAAGTCTGGTGAGAAGACACATCCTTGTTTTACAACCATTTCTGTTTTTGTGTATTTTCTGAAGTTATTTTCTGGCTGTATGTAAACATTTTGCTGCCAGTATAGGTTCTTTAGTATTTTATTAGCAAAAAAAAAAAAAAATAATAATAATAATATTAATACATATTCCCTCCCCTATTTCTCTCTCTCTCGATTTCTCTATCTCTTTCTCTATCTGTCTTTCTTTCTCTCCCTACCTATTTCTCGCTTTCCATCTACCTCTCTCTTTCTCCCTATTTCTCTTTCATTCTCTTTCTGTCTCACTCCCCCTCTCTCTGTCTGTCTGTATATTTATTTGTTTTTCTCTCTCTCTCTCCTTATCTCATTATATCTCTTTCTTTCTCTGTATTTCATTCTCTTTCTCTCTCTGTATACATATATATTTGTCTTTCTCTCTCTCTCTCTCTCTTTATTTCTCTCATCCTAAGTTTCCCAGCCTATCTCTCCAATCTCTCTCCTCATCTCACTCTCTATCTCTCTCCCTATTTCTCTTTTTCTCCCTACTTTCTCTCTAACCTTTCTCTGTCTTTACTCTCTCTGACCAATATCTCTCTCTTACCTTTATCTCTCTCTTTCTCTCTATATATCTCTGTCTTTCTCTTTCCCTATGTCTCTTTATGCCCCCCCTCTCTCTTTGACTTCCTTACACTCCTTAGGTGTTGCTGCGAGTTATATATTATTCCTAATCAGATGCGATATTTTTATAATTTGTGACACAGGGATTAATAAATCTATAGATTATTCTGCATTTAGCTTTTCACAACTTTCACTTGGCAAAAAAAAAAAAAAAAAATTGAAACACACATGGATTTCAGCTTGTTGATCTAATCACAGATCTACAGCAATGCCAAGGTTGTTTTCTTAAACAACTTTGGAAACTTTATCAGCAAAGGGAAATATAACAACACAACAAAGACTACAGAATCTATTGAAATGGTCCATATCTTCATAACAATTCTTTGATTCAGTGTTGGTCTGATGAGAATATAAAAAGCGAAAATAGAACAAGGACACTGTGTAGAACAAAAAGGGTCAAAAATAGACGTTAATAAAATATCAGTAAAAAGCAAGCAATACTTGAAGCAGTAATGGTAATAATAATAATAATAATAATAATGATAATAATAATAATAATAAAAATGCAAATAATGTTATCACTGCTAATGATGACGAATTATTATTTCTTTTGGATGATTAGTCTTTTTTGAAGTGAAAGAAAACACTAAAAAGAAATGCGTAATTATCTATGCATTCTGGACTTAATGAATGAATTGTTAACGAATTTGCAAGCCTTCATCTTCACATGGAGGAACATCATAATTTTATGTTTGTTTACATTAATTACTTCTCAAAAAACAGAATTACTTTTCATCTCAAGGTTATGTGGGAAAATCTACTCCAAACTTATATCAGGAAAACCATATATATATGTGCATGTGTGTGTGTGTGTGTGTATCTATCTATCTATATATATATATATATATATATATATATATATATATATATATATATATATATATATATATATATATATATATATATATATACATATATATATATATATATATATATATATATATATATATATATATATATATATATATATATATATATATATATATAAGTTTTATCAAAAAAACACAGCTGAAGCCATGTAATTTAATAATTGTGTATTTGAGCAGCAATCCCACTTTTATGCAAGTTTCATTAAAAACAACTGACAAGATACTGAGGTACTTTCCTCATTGACTGTCAGGTCATGTAATTTAATAATTGTATATTTGTGCAGCAATCCCTATTTTATACACGTTTCATTAAAGACAACTGACAAGGTACTGAGGTACTTTCCTCATTAGCTGTCAGGTCATGTAATTTAATAATTGTATATTTGTGCAGCAATCCCTATTTTATACATGTTTCATTAAAGACAACTGAGAAGGTACTGAGGTACTTTCCTTGTTGTCTTCTGGGTAATGTAAATTAACAATTGGGCATTTGAGCAGCAATCCCACTTTCATACATGTTTCATTAAAAATAACTGAAAAGTTACTGAGGCAATTTCCTTATTGGCTGCCAGGTCATGTAATTTAATAATTGTGTATTTGGGCAGCAATCCCTCTTTTATACATGTTTCATTAAAAATGACTGAAAAGTTACTGAGGTACTTTCCTTGTTGGCTGCCAGGTCACATAAGTTAATAATTGTGTATTTGGACAGCAATACCTATTCTATACAAGTTTTATTAATATGACTTTTTAAAAATTACATGAATCAGCAGCCAACAAGGAAAACAACCACAGTAGACTTGTCAATTGTTTTTAATTAACCTTTTATAAAAGATGTATTACTGCCCAAGTGCACAATTATATATATATATATATATATATATATATATATATATATAGTTATATCTGTTCACCCCAAGAAAGGTAATCCTAATACCACTAAAATGCAAGGGACTACAGGGAGTGGAAGAGAAGGAGAAGACCTTAGAAGTAACTGGAAATCCAATCCAAAACAAGAAACTAAGGATTAACCTTTACTATTCAAAAACACGGGGAGGTGTGTGAACTGGAATGATTGGTGAACCTCACTACTCTTATTGAGGAAAAACAAAAAAATACAAACAAATTGTAAATAATTTTCAGATTACGTAGAGATGTTAGAACTGGAAACATTATCAGAAACAAGAAAATGGGGATAAACTTCTACAGTTTTTCAATAGACTAGGGAAGAGTGTGAACAGGACAATAAGTGAAACTATCTACTCATTTTAATATATATATATATATATATATATATATATATATATATATATATATATATAAATATGTATGTATGTGTTATGGGACCTTACCCATAATAACATAATGGACTATTCCATACGTAATAAATACTGCACCTCAAGAGGAAGCAGGGAGTTCAGCCCGAAGTCGGGTGACCAGCTGGCCAGCTGATCGGTTGAACTCTCTGCCTTCAGGCAGGGAGGAACCCGAACAAGGCTACGTTGAAGGGCGGAGGCTATTTTGGGGAGGTAAACCGACGCTGAACCCGTTTATATGGATTCAAAGGGCATATTTTTGGCTGATCCCACGTTAAACCAGCCTTGTGCCACATGATGCCCTCATGGTGGGGTGACTAAATACTGTTCAGTCTGAAGTCTGGAGTGAAGTCCGTCAGAAGTCTGTTAGTCAGTCAGAGCGAGCGAGTCAGTCAGTCGAGTCAGAGGCAGTCCGAAACAGAGTCGCATTCGGACAACTACTACTAAACCTGATTGTTCGTACTAACCCTTCCTACTTCTCTGTATATATTACTGTTTGTAATATATCTGTGTTATTACATATCCATGTTTGAGCTCTTTTTATTGGTTCTACCTTGGACTATCACTGTGGTACAAGGAACCGGACCATAACATATATAAAAATATATATATATATATATATATATATATATATATATATATATATATATATATATATATATATATATATATATATATATATATATATATATATATATATATATAGATAGATAGATATAGATATATATATATATATATATACTAGTTTAAAAGTTCTTGATTGGGACTTCATCACAATATGTAGGGAGAAGTAGATATGATAGGCAACAATAAACTACAGAAGAACTCAAAATTGATCACTGCATTTGAGTATTGCATTAATATTTAAGCTTACATTTTAAAAGTTCAATGATAATTCATCTGCCGTCACTTAATTTAAAGACAATTTGAAATATGTATATCCTTACTTTTAGTACAAACCATTATTTTTATTTCATGTCTGACTTTTACTTGATCCTGCAATTAATTTTGATTATTCCTAAATTTATTTCCTAGTTACAAAAATTGTTATCATACAAAAAAATTTGTTGCAAAAATATCACATAAAAATCGTTGGAAACAATTGCACTAATGTAAACTTGGGAATCCAAAATTTCAGGATTGCAGGTCTGGATGCAGTTCAAAATGGTTTTAATTTGCTCATGGAGTTGGCCTGATTTTAAAATGGTATATGTCGTGCTACAGCCTCTAGGAAGGATGTTGAAAACGGGGACAATTTTATTTGGAAACACTGTAATTTGAGAACGGTAATTTTTTTTTATTTGAACATGAGCTATTGAAAGTTAGAGAGTTGTGTCCCTTTAATTGTTTTTATCAGTAGAAGCCAAGATGGTGGAATCTGAAAACAATCACAGTAATGTAACCTTGGGAATCAAAAATTTCAGGATTGCGGTTCCGGATCAGGCCAGGAATGTTTTTAATTTGCTCACAGAGTTGGCCTAATTCCAAAATGGTATATGTTAGGCTCTTGGAGTAAAGTTGGGAAAGTGTGACACAGTGACTTTTGCATTAATACCTGACTTCTGATAAATTTTATCAGGTCATCCCATAAGTTCTGTCCGAATTTTGAATAAAGAAATCAAGTGACCAAATGTTACGTTTAATTACAGATTCAATCAACAATGTATTTTCCCTGATTATCTATGACTTCCTTCCATCTATTAACAAGCCTACTAATTCCATTACTGTAAAATTCTTTTGGCTTTGATTCAAAGAACTCACAAATGTCAGTTTTAACCTCTTCCTGTGTTACAAAAGCTGTTTCTTCCAAATGTTTCTGTAAGCTATGAAACAAATGGTAGTCTGAAGGAGCAAGATCGGGAGAATAAGGTGGATGAAGAATTTTCTCCCAACCAAGTTCTTCGATCTTTTGTGATGTAATTCTTGCTGTGCGGTGTCGCGCATTGTCCTGATAAAACATCACCTCTTTTCGATTCAATACAGCAGTTTTTTTTCCTCAAAGCTTGGTTCAAATGCTCTAATTGCTGACAGTATATTTGAGCACTAATTGTTGCATTAGGCGGTAAGAATTCAAAGTGGATTAATCCTTGGCGATCCCACCAGATTGAAAGAAGAACCTTTTGCCCATGAAGTTCCGTTCTCAGCTGTAGCTGGGGTCCTTCACCTTTACCAAGCCACTGTCTACGATGCTTAACATTTCTATAAAAGATCCATTTTTCGTCGCCAGTCACAAGTCTATCCAAAAAAGTGAAACAAGTTGGCGAGAATGGAGAGAAGAGCAGATGTCAACTAAAGGATTTGAGGTTGTTTTCAGACAATTCATGAGGCACCCATTTTCCAAGTTTAGGAACTTTTCCAAGTTGTTGAAGATGATGATGAACAGTTGTATGGTTTGAACTGAGAACCACTGCCAATTTCTCAACTGATAAAGCAGGATTTTCTTCAAGGGCTGCTTCAAGAAGCTTTTCATAAAACTCAACTGGACGTCGGTTCAATTTTCATCTTCAAGGGTGAAATCTCCACCTCTGAATTTCACAAACCATCTTCTGCAAGTTCTTTCATTCACATTCCTCTCCATAAATTGAGTGAATGTTTCTAGCCGCTTTGACTGATGAGTTTCCTTTTTTGAACTCATAAAGCATTATGTGCCTCAAATGATTCTTGGGCACTTCCATGTTAGCAGGGTTTTAATCAAACAAAATTTAATTTTATTGTTCTCTGAAATAAAATTTGATCATTTTAAATGCATCTAAACATAAAAATAATGTCCAGCTCCATTAGACATTATAAAATACTCTTTAAATTTCGTTCATTTTAACAAAAAGTTAAAATTCGGACAGAACTTATGCGATGACCTGATACATAACAGAATTTATTAAAATTAATAACTGAAAATTGAATCAACTTATTTTACTATCTTGATTAATGAAAACTGTCTAAAAACCAAAAACAGGTTGCAGCAGTTTAGTTCGATATTTTAATAACTTTGAATGATCATCAGCAAAATGGAATTGACTTGTTGAAGGATAAACATGGAAGGTATTTTGTAGCAATTTTATGGTAGACTGACATCTACATAGAATATGCAGTACCAAATATTTATTTCATTGGCAACAATTTTCTTTCATTACACTAAGTAACACAAAGAAGTAAAATAAAAGAAAAATATAATCTAGATTTAACAAGTAAAAAAAAAAAAAAAAAAGCAACTCAAAGTATTTCTAAAATTATTTATTATTGAATAAAAAATACAAAGAAATGAAATATGAAAAATGATTTTTGATTTTACCTTGAGAAAAGTTATCAAAGGAAGCAAGTTTGACAGCCTGAAGGCATTGCCAGATGTGGCATCAAGATTACCATCTTCAGCTTCTTCATGAAGAATAACAAGCATTGGAAACCTGGAAAAAACAAAAAAAAAATAATCATTTTTGGAAAAAAAAAAAAAAAAAAAAATTAGATTAATGTTATTAGTGAAATAATAAGAATATATAATAATACCATCTGTACTGGATAATGTCATTTGACAGCTAGAGATATGGCCAATGATATAAAATTCACTGAAAAGATATCAAACATTGAAGATGTTTTAGACAATTTTTAAAAAGCAAAGAATTAGCAAGAAATTGTTTTTTTGTTCACTCAGCTTACTGGCTTTGAGACAGTAGGACAGTGTTTGGGTCAGCTTTTAAAAATAACAAATAAAAAAATTTAATAAAATGAAAAAAAAAATTAAATGAAAATATTCTTTTCTCAACAATTTTTTTTGAATAATTTGTGTTGATAAACATTAAAGTAAACTTGATCAATATAAACAAGATTTTTTTTCAATTGATAAGAAAACAATGTCTATAAAGGATTCAAATTGAAACTAAGGGAAATGAAAATTTTGAAATTAATTCTTGATACTAAACCAAACAATTATGGCATGAAACACAAAAAAGTGATACCAAAATTAAAGAATTTAAGAGGTTTACCAGGTGATCTAACATTAAAGCAATGGTAAACAAATTATTGAAATAAATCATTTTATAGACAGGGTGACTTTTCTATTCTGGTTTTATGCCAGACAAAGTTTCAATTATAAAAAGAGACATCTTCACAATGCAAATAGTGTTTAGTAATCTAGTCTTACAATTACAGTGTTTTATACTAGTGGCTTTACAAGACAAACTTCATGCAAAGGATGCTGTCTACAGAAACAAATTATCCAACAGAATTTGTTATAATAAATGTCAACAATTATATTTTATTTTAGATGTTGAAAGTAAATATCTATCTTCAGCATAAGGAAAAAGAACAAAATATTATGTTTTTGGTTGGAAAAAAAAAAAGTGGTGAATACCAATTTTGTAGCTGGTTTGAAACAGGCTAACAATATCATAGAAAAAAAAAAAAATACATTTTTTTTTTTTTTTTCAGAGATAAACCAAAAAATAGTTTTTTTATTGCATACATTTTTTAAATGATAAATAACTTTTTTAATAATTCTATTTGCAGAAAATTTCTTTTCAAAAAACTTAAAAATAGTGACATTAAATAAGTTTCATACACATATAGTGAATGTATTTGCAATGGATATATCAACCAAAAACTTTTCTCATTACTACTAAAATCACCAACAATCATTTTTGTTTGCTTTAAGGGACAAAATACATCAGACAGTTTAATTCATGTCAGTTGTGCTGAAAATCAGGACAAGGTTTTTGAGGACATTGAAGAAAAAGTCCATCCATGTAAAAAAAAAAAAAAAAAAAAGTTCAACCAACTTTTCAATATTTTGGGTTTATAGTGTGTGTGACCAACAATATATTTTATTTGTGTGTTGTGTGTATACAATTCACAAACTATTTACATAATTTACTTTATGAGATAATAAATGCCAATTGTTTTTTATAAAAAGGGTGTTGGTCCTTAATTTTGTCATTAAATTAATATTTGAGAAGAATGCTTAATAACAAGAAAAAGTAAACCACCAATCTCAAAAATAAAGATTGATAGTAAAATGACAGACAATCATTTTTGATTTAAAAAGAATTAACTCTTTACAATTGTCATGGAAAAAATAAAACAAAAGACAAATAGATAGTGTGTCGTATTTGGTTTATTTAGATTTTGGCATTAATATTTTCTGAAAAGAGGTGTTGATAGGCCAATAAACAAAATCAACCAACCAACAATTCATATTTATAGTAAAATGACCAACTCTTATTTTATTTTAGAATTTGAAAATACAATTGCATTCAAAATATATTTAGTTGAATTAATAAAAATCAGGTTCAAAAATTATTTAGATTTCCAATTAATTAAATAACTTTTAGGAGGTGTTGATATGCCAAAAAACAAAATCAACCAACCAACAATACATATTTATAGTAAAATGACCAACAATATATTTTATTTGTTAAAAAGGCATACAATGTGCGTTCAAAATATATTTTTAGAATCCGTAATATCTATGTAAAATTAAACAAAAGTGTATTCAAAATATTTAGATTTCGGCATTAAATAACCCATAGAGGGTGTTGATATGCCAATAAACAAAATCAACCAACCAACAATACATATTTATAGTAAAATGACCAACAATATATTTTATTTGTAGTTGAAGGCATACAATTGTGTTCAAAATATATTTAGATTGAAAATAAAATTGTATTCAAAATATTTAGATTTCGGCATTAAATAACCCATAGAGGTGTTGATATGCCACTAAACAAAATCAACCAACCAACAATACATATTTATAGTAAAATGACCAACAATATATTTTATTTGTAGTTGAAGGCATACAATTGCATTCAAAATATATTTAGTTGACTTTTACTTGTAAAAATTTGTGTTCAAAATATTTAAGATTTTGACATTAAATAACCCATAGAGGTGTTGATATGTTGGAAACAAAAAAAATCAACCAACCAACAATACATATTTATAGTAAAATGACCAACAATATCATTTTATTTGTAGTTGAAGGCATACAACTGTGTTCAAAATATATTTAGCTGAAAATAAAATTGTGTTCAAAATAATTTCGGCATTAAATAACCCATAGAGGTGTTGATATGCCACTAAACAAAATCAACCAACCAACAATACATATTTATAGTAAAATGACCAACAATATATTTTATTTGTAGTTGACAGGCATACAATTGCATTCAAAATATATTTAGTTGAAGCATAAAAAATCGTGTTGAAAAAAATATTTAGATTTTGGCATTAAATAACCCATAGAGGTGTTGATATGCCAATAAACAAAATCAACCAACCAAAAATACATATTTATAGTAAAATGACCAACAATATATTTTATTTGTAGTTGAAGGCATACAATTGCATTCAAAATATATTTAGTTGAAGCGAAAAATTGTGTTCAAAATATTTAGATTTTCGGCATTAAATAACCCATAGAGGTGTTGATATGCCACTAAACAAAATCAACCAACCAACAATACATATTTATAGTAAAATGACCAACAATATATTTTATTTGTAGTTGAAGGCATACAATTGCATTCAAAATATATTTAGTTGATTCCCAGATTGCTAAAAAATTGATTCAAAATATTTAGATTTCGGCATTAAATAACTGTATAGAGGTGTTGATATAATCCTAAACAAAATCAACCAACCAACAATACATATTTATAGTAAAATGACCAACAATATATTTTATTTGTAGTTGAAGGCATACAATTGCGTTCAAAATATATTTAGTTGATGGAG
This sequence comes from Acanthosepion pharaonis, assembly GCA_903632075.3. NCBI lineage: Eukaryota > Metazoa > Mollusca > Cephalopoda > Sepiida > Sepiidae > Acanthosepion > Acanthosepion pharaonis. Next base: position 1,225,888 of record CAHIKZ030001868.1, read on the forward strand.
CGAAAAAAACGTGTTCAAAATATTTACATTTCGGCATTAAATAACCCATAGAGGTGTTGATATGCCTAAACAAAAATCAACCAACCAACAATACATATTTATAGTAAAATGACCAACAATATATTTTATTTGTAGTTGAAGGCATACAATTGCATTCAAAATATATTTAGTTGATCAAAAAAAATTGTGTTCAAAATATTTAGATTTCGGCATTAAATAACCCATAGATTTGATATGCCACTAAACAAAATCAACCAACCAACAATACATATTTATAGTAAAATGACCAACAATATATTTTATTTGTAGTTGAAGGCATACAATTGCATTCAAAATATATTTAGTTGAAGCGAAAAAATCGTGTTCAAAATATTAAGATTTTGACATTAAATAACCCATAGAGGTGTTGATATGCCAATAAACAAAATCAACCAACCAACAATACATATTTATAGTAAAATGACCAACAATATATTTTATTTGTAGTTGAAGGCATACAATTGCATTCAAAATATATTTAGCTGAAGCGATAAAATCGTATTCAAAATATTTAGATTTCGGCATTAAATAACCCATAGAGGTGTTGATATGCCACTAAACAAAATCAACCAACCAACAATACATATTTATAGTAAAATGACCAACAATATATTTTATTTGTAGTTGAAGGCATACAATTGCATTCAAAATATATTTAGTTGAAGCGAAAAAATCGTGTTCAAAATATTTAGATTTTGGCATTAAATAACCCATAGAGGTGTTGATATGCCAATAAACAAAATCAACCAACCAACAATACATATTTATAGTAAAATGACCAACAATATATTTTATTTGTAGTTGAAGGCATACAACTGTGTTCAAAATATATTTAGCTGAAGCGATAAAATCGTATTCAAAATATTTAGATTTCGGCATTAAATAACCCATAGAGGTGTTGATATGCCACTAAACAAAATCAACCAACCAACAATACATATTTATAGTAAAATGACCAACAATATATTTTATTTGTAGTTGAAGGCATACAATTGCATTCAAAATATATTTAGTTGAAGCGAAAAAATCGTGTTCAAAATATTAAGATTTTGACATTAAATAACCCATAGAGGTGTTGATATGCCACTAAACAAAATCAACCAACCAACAATACATATTTATAGTAAAATGACCAACAATATATTTTATTTGTAGTTGAAGGCATACAACTGTGTTCAAAATATATTTAGCTGAAGCGATAAAATCGTGTTCAAAATATTTAGATTTTGACATTAAATAACCCAAAGGTGTTGATATGCCACTAAACAAAATCAACCAACCAACAATACATATTTATAGTAAAATGACCAACAATATATTTTATTTGTAGTTGAAGGCATACAATTGCATTCAAAATATATTTAGTTGAACGAAAAATCGTGTTCAAAATATTTAGATTTTGGCATTAAATAACCCATAGAGGTGTTGATATGCCACTAAACAAAATCAACCAACCAAAAAATACATATTTATAGTAAAATGACCAACAATATATTTTATTTGTAGTTGAAGGCATACAACTGTGTTCAAAATATATTTAGCTGAAGCGATAAAATCGTGTTCAAAATATTTACATTTCGGCATTAAATAACCCATAGAGGTGTTGATATGCCACTAAACAAAATCAACCAACCAACAATACATATTTATAGTAAAATGACCAACAATATATTTTATTTGTAGTTGAAGGCATACAATTGCATTCAAAATATATTTAGTTGAAGCGAAAAAATCGTGTTCAAAATATTTAGATTTTGGCATTAAATAACCCATAGAGGTGTTGATATGCTAATAAACAAAATCAACCAACCAAAAATACATATTTATAGTAAAATGACCAACAATATATTTTATTTGTAGTTGAAGGCATACAATTGCATTCAAAATATATTTAGTTGAAGTGAAAAAATCGTGTTCAAAATATTTAGATTTTGGCATTAAATATCCCATAGAGGTGTTGATATGCCAATAAACAAAATCAACCGACCAAAAATACATATTTATAGTAAAATGACCAACAATATATTTTATTTGTAGTTGAAGGCATACAACTGTGTTCAAAATATATTTAGTTGAAGCGATAAAATTGTGTTTAAAATATTTAGATTTCAGCATTAAATAACCCGTAGTAGTTGATGCACTGCTAAACAAAATCAACCAATCCAAACCAATCAAAATATTTAGATTTTGGTATTAAATAACCCATAGAGGTTGATATGCCGAAATCAACCAAACAACCAAATCACCAAGATGAAAGAACTCTTTCATGATATTAATCATATAATATCTTACAATTTCTTAAAGAAAACAAACTGTATTCTAAAATATAACTTCAACAAAACTATAACATAAAACACATATCACCAGCTGTTGTACCTGTTATGGTCCTGGCTATGGGCAAATAGTTGGCCTCCAAACGGATCAAAACACTATGAAAGTGTAAAAATAGGTTTTAATACGAGCAATACATTTTTGTGAAAGGTTATTACCAGCAATGAATTATTGCAGTTACTGGTTAGAGAAACGAGTATCACATTCAAGACCGCTTGTGTTCTTGAGATGCAATAATTTCTATTGTTATGAGACTGAATTCTCGCTTCCTTCCAGGGAGACCTGACTACCTGTCAAGATCCATCGAGTTCTATAGAAAAGGAAATAAAGAGGTTGAAAAACAATAGCACAATCAGTCATAGACTTTCAGTAATATGCCAATTCTTCCCTATTTCATAAATGTTCAATATAGTATTTATTATAGCATGCTAGGGAAAATGGAATGAGAAATTAAAATGTTCTGTGCTAAATAGTTGAGATAAATATATTTTTCATTTTTTTTTTAAGACGAGTTTTGGTTAGCACATTCCCTCTCGTTAAACTGCCTGACCTTTGGAATCAATTATTACCAGCAATACACTTCTGAAGAAAAAATATTAGCAGCAATACATTTTTGAAAAAAAATATTACCACTAATAAAAAATCTTGTCGGCATTTTATAAAACATTGAGGTTGATGTGCCATAAACCAAACCAAACCAAACCAAACCAAACCAAACTGGCTCTAGTAATTATGACCACACAAACATGTATATGCACAAAAGCTGAGAATCATCTACCATGTACTCTATTGTGAAGGGAGAATAACATATTTTATTTTATTTCTTCAAAGCTCCCAAGAAAATAAAATTTCAGCATTAAATAACCCATGAAGGATTTGATATGCCTTGAAACAAATAGATCAGTCAATTTTTGAGTAGAAGTTTCAGTGATAGTTTTTAACTTTCACAAGACATTGTTGGCAGTAGGTGCAGAGGGAGACAATGAGTACCCTACCAAATTAATTTGTGTTAATGAATGAAAGAATATGAACAAAGAGGTATGTAGAATTTCAAAATATTCTTAAAGTAAGAAAAGATGTGTCATGATTGTTCATGTCTTGAAATCACTTTGCACGTAAAAGAACAAATTACCTAAACATTTAGACAGCAATTCATTATAATCAAAAATTGTAAAAATAATGCTAAGATTATTATTATTATTACTAGCAGTAGAGCCCGGCGTTGCCCGGGGGATATAACAGTAAGAGATAGATCAAGTATCCACCATCATAAAGACTGAAAAATAAAATTGACAAAGATTATTGTTTAAGGTTGACGGACACGCATGTCTTAATTAGTTTTTTTTTTTTTACGAATTGGTCAAACCCAAACTCAAACAAAAACATTTTGATCGTTATGAGTCTCCCAATTGTCTAGTAAATGGAATTTTTAAAGCATTCTGAATGTAAAAATAAAGAAAAAAGTGTGCAAGAAAATAAGAAACGCTACCTGCCAAAAAAAAGTGAAGTTTTGTTGAAATTGGTTGAAAAATGTAGGAAATCCGATCCCATATATAAATGAACACACACACACACATACACAAACAACCTGGGTTTTTAACCCGATGTGAGTTGTCTTCCTTTCATTAATGCCTCTTAATCGTATTTTCAAATTGATTTTGTGTAAAAGCTATTGTTTTTCCAATTTTTGACGCTGTTAGAACCACCGCAAGGTAATTTTATGTAGTCCTGTGAAGTTTTGTTGAAATTGGTTGAAAAATGTAGGAAAATCCAATCCAATATATAAACGTTACACACACACACACACACACACACACACACACACACACACACACACACACACACACAATCTGCATTTTATAATAAGTAAGATTATTATTATTATTATTATTATTATTAAAGATATTATTAGCTGTTTTCTTAACTGAGCAGTGAGTGGTGTTGTCAGCTGAAATATATAAAATATTTCTCTAAAAACAATTTTTCAGGAAAATATGTTTCTTTTATTGCTCATTTCAATATCGATGGGTGTTTCCTTCCTAGCCTTTTGTTTGAAGCAATGTAGAATGTCAGCATCTTGATTATGCTATCATTTTCCCTTCAAGTGACATATGCTACATATTTTAGTTTTGCTGCTATTGAAAATCCTCAAGTGATATGGTTGTTGTTAATAATAAAAAAAATAAGCTGTGTAGACAAGTGGTTGGCAAAATGAATTCTGGGTAATTTTTTCTATAGCAACCATTTTGTTTTTCTTGGTTTCTCTAGACACTTTTTCCATTATATTTGATTTCAGATAATTCATGTTTATATTTAATACTACTTTAGATGGAAAAGATGGAATGTTTTTTTTCTGATGTTGCTATTTGTCAAGATCTGGAAAGAATTGTTTTCTGCCAGTGGTCAAAAAAAATACTGATGCCTCTGGTATTGGGGTGTACAAGGAAATCAGTGTGTGGGTTTGATTTGAAAAAAAAAAACAAACAAAATACCCATCAAATCTGCAGTCAATTCCCAAGAGATGATGTTTTGCCAATCATCAGACTTACACAACTGAAAAAGACAAAATCTTCAATGCTGGTTGTATATTTTAGTGAGTGACATGAATAACTTATAAATGACGCAACATGTCAAAGTAGAAAAATCAATGGATAACAAAAAAACCTTTCTGTAAATCTTCCAGGATATATATATATATATATATATATATATATATATATATATATATATATATTTTGAACAATAAGAAAATAAAAATTAAAATCATTGGACACACTGGGTTGTAGATTAATATTCTTTCATTTTTTTTTTTTATTATTATTCCATTTAGATTCCTCGACTAGTTTCGACCGAAATGGCCATCATCAGGAGAAGAAATATTTCTGTTTGCTGGTAGCAGTGAACTACAGAAATGAATGTCTTGCTGGAGAAAATGAACTTTTTGTCTGTAGTTTTCATTTGTTTTTTTTATTTGTTTTTTTATTTTTTTATTTTCTTATCTTTTTAACATGAATCTTTTAACATTCCTTGTGTTGGTCAAACAGTCTCTTTTAAGTTGTTATCTGAAATAAGAGCTGGATAGATACATATTATTCTGAATTTTCTGGTCAGTTTGACAGTTTTATTGGACCTGGTGAGGGGATGCGTGTGTGTGTGCGGCTGTGTATTTAGGCAGCATATCTTCATTTAGACATGTTTCAGTGAATAATATAGACATATTGTGTCTTTTTTTTCATACTGATCCTTTCCAATTGTCCTTATACAGTTTCTTGATGTTAAGATGAAATTCATCAAAGAAGATGCCATAGCTATTTTTAATCGAAGTACATTCAATCTTTTCTAAGGTCATCTTCAGATGTAAATTGCAAACATTATCAAGATGTCTTACATTTCAATTGATGGATAAATGTCCTAATTGCACAACATCTAAAAACCCATTCCTGTCCACCTTCACAATACAGGAAAATACTTGCTGACAACACCAATATACTACACCACAAAAATAATTAACAAAAAAGATCAAATTCTCAAGGCCCTCTATAATCAAAAATCAAAAACCAACAAAATGTATATATATATATATATATAAATATATAATTTAAAATATAGTTTTAAGATATGCTATATTTATGGGTTTAAATGCTCAGTATTGAGGATAGAGCATACGTATATATAAAAGTGGACTTTGAAGTCAACACTTAGAGGCAACGGTCAGTTTCATGCTAGATGCAATTGTCAGGATTTGATGATTGCACTTAGCATGAAACAGCGACTGTTACCTCTGGGTGTTGACATCACTGTTCACTTTTTATATATATATATATATATATATATATATATATATATATATATATATATATATATATATAAAAAGACATTTTATGTTTATACATTCTTTTTTATATATACAAATATTTAAGTAAATGCTCTGTTTATAATAAAAAGTATTAACAACATTTACTGGCCTGAAAGTCCAAGAAATTGTCATAGAAAATATGTGTCCTCCGACAGGAATTGAACCTGTATCCTATATGGAACCGTCATATAGCCTGACATGCTTTTACCGATTTTGCCACAGAGGAGCATTTCAGTTAGCAAAGTCGATTTTACTGTTTTTTTTTTTTTTACTGTAGCTCAATTGGTAAAAGCACATCAGGCTATATGATGCTTTGTGCCCGAACGAGTCGGTAGATATATATATATATGCACACAGGGTGCAATGGATCAATTGTCATCTAAATTATGCAAAAATGAAAATAACACTGATATCTTTAACAGATATATCAAAATTATACAAAAATATCCTGAAATATTAAAGCGTAGATCTATTCAATAAACTCACCCTTGGCTTCCACCATGACCTCCAGATGACTTCGGAATCTACAGCATCTCTTCTGCACCATCTCCTTGTTTAATTTGGTGAATGCTGACATAATTCTTGCCTTCAGTTCATCTTTGATGTTACAAAGAGTTTGTTGGTCTCTCACTCAACTGCACCCCATACATAATAATCAAGGTTTGTGCAGTCTGGGGAGTGAGGTGGCCAAATGTAAAAGGTGATGTGGTCGCAGAAATTGTCTGACAGCCATGTCTGGATTCTCCTGTTTGTGTTGTCATCATGCAAAGTCCTGTTGCCTGACATACTCTTTTCTTATGAGTTTCTTATCAGAATGATCAGACTGAGTTTTCTCAGCTGCCGCACCTTTGTAATCACCATTAGACTCATCAAACTCTTTCCGAATCCTCTTGCACTGTCATAAGATCGACATCCAAACACTCTGAAATGTTTGTATTAGAGCTTCCAGTGCAAATGCCATGCAGTACAACATGCCTTTCTTTGGATTGAATTGCATCATGGTGCCATTTTCCTCAAAGACATTACTATACTGTTTATTCAACAAAATCAAGAACAAACAATTGGAAATTAAAAATATTAAATGGTGACAATTTACCGATCACACCCTGTATATATATATATATATATATATATATATATATATATATATGTGTGTGTGTGTGTGTATAACTTTTGCTTCTCCCTTTACTTTTAACTTAGTGTAGGTCATTTTGATTGGTTGACCTGAGTTAAACCAAACTCTTCAGCCATCTCCTCACTTTTTTTTCTTAGTATTTTTATTTTTCTTCCTTTTCTCATGAAAAGAGGGTGTATTTTGCTTCTAAAATCTTTTAAAATCTCAATAAATTGTCTACTCACCAGTTATTTACTAATGCCTGATGAGATGTGTTGATTCGCATTGAAACTCGACTGCAATTGTGTAGTCTTTTTTTTTATGTTTTGATGTAATATTGTAAAATAAAAAACATTGCTCTACTCTCTATTGATCTCTCTTTTAAATTGAATGTTACGAACTGTGGAATTGTATTCATTAACATTTTTACATGGATATATATATATATATATATATATATATTATATATATATATATATATATATATTATGAAATGGGCAAAGTCCGACAATTATTTTATGTGTCCATTTCATAATGTGATGTCATTTGTTTTCATGAGCAGATATGAATGTACGTGATTCATGGAAGATTGAAGTTTAAAGACAATAAAATCAACCTTGCTAACCGAACGCTCCTCTGTGGCCAAAATGGTTAAGGCACATCAGGCTATATGACGGTTCCGTATAGGATACAGTTTCGATTCCTGTCGGAGGACGAATATTTTCTATGAAAATTTCTCGGGCATTCAGGCCGGTAAATGTTGTTCAATACTGTTTATTATGAACAGAGCATTTACTTAAATATTTGTATCTATAAAAAAAAAAGTATGTATAAACATAAAAAAATATTATATATATATATATATATATATATACCTCTGTGTGTGTTTATGTGTGCATGTGGAGAGATAGATAGATATATAAAGTCAATACTGTCCAATATGGGTACCAACAGGATTTGAACCAGCATCTACATTTCTGCATTTTATTTAATTTAATTCTAATTTCTGTAACTTTTATACATTTCTTTTCAATTTCACTTTTTTCAATTTCTTTTTTTGTTCTTTCTTTCTTTATTTATTTTTTGAATTCAAATTTTCCTCTTGCCTTTCTTTCTTTCTCTCTCTCTTTTTCTTTCTTTTCTTTTCGTTGTGTGTGTAATACCTTTTTACTTTTTTTATTTATTTTGAAACGTTTTTATTTTCGTTTGTTCTTTTTATTTCTTCTTACAATACTTTTTCTTTATCTGTCATTGATTTTTTCATTTTGGATTTTTTTCTTTCATTTCTTTTTTTATCAATTATTTTATTTCTTTCACTTTTATTTTTTCTAATTTTATCTTTCTTTCTTGCTTTCTTTCTTTTCAGATATTTTCTTTCACACATTTTTTTTTCATTTTTCCAGATTTTCCCTCTGACTTTTATTTATTTTCCTGTTTTTTATTCATTCTTTTCTTTCCTTGCATTTCATTCAATTTCTTTTTTTTTCATTTTTATTGTTCTTTCCTTTTTTGCTTCAATTTACATAAAAACTAATTTCATTTTTGATTTTCTTAAAAATACTTTCTTTCTTTCTTCCATTCTTTTCTAGGCTGTTTTTCATTTTTCTCTTTCTTTCATTCTCTTTCTTTCATTCACTCCTTCATTCTTTCTTTTTCTTCTGAAGTATTTTCCTCCTTTGTTATATTGTTTCTTTTAATGTTTCATTTTTTCTCTTTTTTTCTTTCTTTCTCTTTTTTTTATTGGCCGTTTTTGGTTGTTTTAGCTTTGCTTTTTCTTTTTTGCATTCTTTCATCTTTCGTTCTTTCTTTCTTTCTTTCTTTCTTTCTATGTGCTCTAAGGTGTTTTCTTTATTACATTATTTCTTTTATTTTTTCATTTTTCCTTTCTTTTTTCTTCTTTCTTTCTTTCTACTCTTGGCCGTTTTTGTTTGTTTTAGCATTTTTTCTTTCTTTCTTTCTTTCTTTCTTTCTTTGTCTTTTAAGGCGTTTTTCTTTATTACATTGTTTCTTTTAATTTTTCGCTTTTCCCTTTCTTTTTTACTTTGTCTTCTTGGACGATTTTCTTTCTGTTATTAGTTCTTTTCCTTTTTTTTTCTCTTTTTACTTTTCTTTCCTTTTTAAATCTTTCTTTCCTCCCTCCCTCCCTCCTTTCCTTCCTTCCTTCCTTCCTTCCTTCCTTCCTTCCTTCCTTCCTTCATCCATTCATTCATTCATTCTTTCTTTCTTTGTCTTCTAGGCCGTTTTTCATTGTTCTGTTTTTCTTTGTTTTCTTTCTTTCTTTCTTTCTTTCTTTCTTTCTTTCTTTCTTTCTTTCTTTCTTTCTTTCTTTGTCTTCTTGGACATTTTTCTTTGTAGTAGTGTTTCTTTTTTCTCTTTTGTCCTTTTTTTCTCTCTCTTTCCCTGGTGTCTTACTCTCTTTTATTTTTCTCACTGATATCTTTCTTTCTTTCTTTCTTTCTTTCTTTCTTTTCCATCCTTTCCCTGCCATCAATATCCCCCTATTTATTTCTTTAATGCTATTCCCCATACTTCCGTTTCACAACTAGTCTCATTGACTCAAAATTAACAAGTGGGTTTCCAAATGCTAACAAGTCCTGATAAGCTACATGCAATTTGCATTTGTTGGATTTCTTGCCTGAAGTCTTCAGTTCAGAATATAATCAGACAGTGTTTTCCTTTTAAGAAAAAAAAAACAATATTGTTTGATAGTTAGAAATTCAGCTCTTAAAATTGAATACAAATAAAAGTAGCAAAGGTTTAGAAATAAAACAGAAAGTCAAATCAGAAATCAGTTGTTTAAGTAAAAATATCATGTTTGCAGTCAAAATGAAATTTGAAAGCTGAAGAATGAAAGAGAGAGGGAGAGAGAATTAATTGAAACAGGGAGATAGTGAAAGAAGAAATTAAATAGACAAAGTAAAACTATGAATTAAATGGACAAAGTGAGAGGAAAAAAACAAAACTGAGAGAGAAAACAAAAGTAAAATTAAAATGTGGATGGAAACTGAAAGTAGAAATCAAATGAAAAAGGAAAGTGAATATAGAAGCAAAATAGAAAAGAAAACTGAAAGTAAAATTAGATTGAAAGAAAAGGAAACTGAAAGTAGAAATCAAATGAAAAGTAAAGTGAATATAGGAGGAAAATAGGAAAGGAAACTGAAAGTAGAAATCAAATGAAAAAAAGTGAAATAGTGAAAAGAAAACTGAAGGAAAATTAGATTGGAAAGGAAACTGAAAGTAGAAATCAAATGAAAAGGAGAAAAAGGAAAGGAAACTGAAATAGAAATCAAAAAAAGGAAAAAAGAAAAAATAGAAAGTAAAATTAAATTGAAAGAAAAGGAAACTGAAAGTAGGAATTAAACATGGAAGAAGAAAGTCAAAAGGAGAAAATCAAAAATCTAGGAACAAATTCATAGTTAACTAAAAGGATTTGTAAATGATAAAACTGAGACCTGGCATCTTGTCATGATGTGGCTTCCCTCTGTCTTTTCTACAAATATTTTCATGGTGATTGTTATGATGAGCTGTTCTCCTTATTACTTCAATAGCATAATTTTAAGCATGATTCTAGATTAGCAACTATGTCTCGCCATTATATTGTCAGACTATATAGATGCAAATGTCAGCTATATTCTAATATTTTCATTTCTCACACTTCTCTACTGTGGAACTCTCTTTTGAATTCTTGCTTCCTTGCTGCTTGCTATCTTCAAAAATTTAAATGATCAGTCATCATCTTCTGTCTTCTTGAAACCTTTTCCTTTATTGTCGTTTTCCTCTCTTCTCCTCAATAAGGTATTCTCATTCTCTTTCATTCCCTGTAACCCTTTATATTCTTGGGGCATTATAAACAAATAAATGTTCTATTACAAAAAATATATCCTGTATGTTTAAAGTAAATTGAATGATTAATATATAGAAGAGCATCTCTAAATTCTGAGCACAATGAACCTTGAAGCAGATGGGCTACAGCAGCAGAAGAGCATGCCTATGGTAACTCTTATCAGATAAGAAGAAAAAACTGAGGCCACAATTGGCTAAGTATCACAGAAATATTAGTATTAAAAAATAATTCAATATATTTACTGAAACACTCTTGCCAATGTTTTTAAAGTCAAGTTATCTCCATTGACTTCAGCTTTGATTGCTTGCTTTCTATCAGCTGATGTTCAACTTTGCTTGGGAGTTTACTGCAACTACTAAAACTACTACTTTCTTTTTTAAGGTACTAAAGCCACTAAGACACAGAATGTGAAAAAATTAGGAAGCATAACATTAATAATAAGTGGTAAGGGGAAAGAGTAATCAGGAGGACAATAAATAGCAAATGACATTGCTTTTAAATTTTTGCAGATTAAAGTTGGCTGGAAAGCATGGTGCCCGAAGGAAGTTTCACAAGTGAGAAGTGTGAGAAAAGAAACTGCTAGCATATAATTGAATGATTAATATATAGAAGAGCATCTGTAAATTCTGAGCACAATGAACCTTGAATCAGATGGGCTACAGCAGCAGAAGCACATGCCTATGGTAACTCTTGTCAGGTAAGAACAAGAAACTGAGGCCATTGGCTATAGGAAACAAATTTAACATTGTACTTTTACTTTTAAGCTTCATCAGAAGATGAAATGTCGAGGAAGGCGAAAAGAAAATTCTGGTGTTTTTTCTGTTTTTTGTTATTCATTGGTTAAGTAAATTTAATATGTATTCATCCTGTCAGATAACATTCATATGTATAATTTTTGTGTATTTGTGTATCATATTTCTGTTTGGTCTATGTAGGATTTAGTTGATAATGTGTGTGCATGTGTGTTCCTGGTGGATATTTTTATTTATGTCTAGCATCATCTGTATGTTGACTGGGGGGGTTGTGTGAGGGTGAAAGAATTGAAGTTACACCAGTTGTGGTTGTAGACAGACAGATCTCAGATTCTTTAAGTATGGACTTTATAAATGTTGGTGATATAATAAAGTGTGTTTATTAATGGTAAAATATTTATTAGGATTCCTTTTAAGTATTATCTATATAAAAAAAATGTTCTTTTCTAATTAGGGTAGCATTTATCAAATTGAAATGGTTTGGTGCCCCTTCTGTTTGCCTCGGGGTTCTTGATAGGCTTCAGAGGCGGATATACAATATAATTGACCCTGCTCTGGCATCTCGTCTACAGTCACTTTCTCACAGACATGCTGTCACCTTTCTCTGTCTGTTTTACAAATACTTTCATAGCAATTGCTCCGAGGATCTGCATTCGCTGGTTCCCAGACTTCATGAGTTCAAGCGCCCTACTAGGCTGGCATCCCGCTTTCACATTTTCACTGTTGAAACTCCTAAATGTAGCCGTCTCTTCTACTCCAATAGCTTAATGTCTTGCACCTCTTGCCTGTGGAAATCCCTTCCCTATTCCAGTTTCCCTGAGAGCTATAATCTCCAGCTATTCAAATGTAATGTCAATCAACATCTCCAGTTGCCTTGATCTATCCATTACCCTTCTCCTCATTCTTTCTTCTATCACTCCTATCTGATCTTGCTCTAAATTTTCTGTAACCCCTTGCGTCCTAGTGGCTTCCCGCCTTGCTTGGGGTGAAATGCTAAAAAAAAAAAAAAAAAAAAAAAGTTATGGCCTGTTTTATTTCTGTATATTATGAACAAGTTCAAAGGGTTGTCTCAATGTAGGTCTCTCTTATGTTCATAGATGCTGGCTTTTGCTATTTGTTTTGTATTTGTGAATGAATGGATTTATCTAGGATGGTTCTCATTCATTTTCCTCTTTAAGAAGATTAAAAAACAACCAATCTCATCTATCTCTCCATCTCTATCATTCTGTTTAAATCTATCTATCTATCTATCTATCTATCTATCTCAATCAAAAAATATTTTAAAATGACTGTGTTTATGTTTGGGGTATGGAAAGGAAACTAGAAGATATAGATCCAAAAAAGTCCTAACGAGAGGTGCTCATTTCTTGCATAGGTAATTGTGCCAAATTTATAAGTTGTAAGTGTGGTTTCTCTGATGGAGAAAAAATATACAATTTTATTGCAAGAGGTACTTTTTTTTCTTTAGAAGGTCTTCTTCACCTAACCCTGTTGATATTAATTTCACTGTTTCAGAAAAAAAAAAGAACTATGTCCACCCAAACACTAAATATGACATTTAATTTACAAGAATTAGATTTGTCTAAGAGTGGCATATGCCTGCCATATCTTGTCCGGTGATGCCCAGTTTTCACTCTCCAGCCTCGACAAGTTCTGTTACAAAAATAAATCATGTATATTTAAAGAATAATTAACATATAGAAGAGCATCTCTAAATGCTCAGTGCATTGAGCCTTGAAGCAGATGGGCTACAGCAGCAGAAGAGCATGAATGGAAGAGAGAGAGAAAGAGAAATAGAAGTGAATGAAAGAAAGAGGGAGAGAAAGAGAAGTGAATGCAAGAAAGTGAAATGGAGAGAGAGACAGAATGGAAGAGAGAGAAAGAGAAGTGAATATAAAAAGAGAGAGGGAGGGAGAGTGAGAAAGAGAAGTGAATGGAAGAGAGAGGGAGAAAGAGAAGTGAATGGAAGAGAGATAGAGAAAGAGAAGTGAATGTAAGAAAGAGAGAGAGAGAGAGCATTAAATGGAAGCAATGGGGAGCGAGAGAGAGCAGTGAATGGGAAAGAGAAGGAGAGAGACGTGAATGTAAAAGAGAGTGTGGGAGAGAGAGAAAAAGAAGTGAATGGAAGAGAGAGCGAAATGAATGCGCGAGAGAGGGAAAGAGAACTACAAGTGAATGTAAGAAAGACAGGGAGAGGTGGAGAGAGAGAGAGAAAAAGAAGTGAATGGAATAAACAGAGAGAGAGAGAAGTGAATGGTAGAGAGAAAGAGAAGGGAATGTAAGAAAGAGAGAGAGAGAGGGAAAGAGAGAGAAAGAAAGAGAAAAGAAAAGGGAGTGGAAGATAGCGAAAGAGAAAGAGAGGTGAATGTAAGAAAGAGAGAGAGGGAGAGGAGAAAGAGAGAGAAAGAAAGAGAAAAGAAAAGGGGTGGAAGAGAGAGAGAGAGAACAAGAAAGAGAGAGAGAGAGAGAAAAGAGAGAGAAATAAGCAAAATCGATACTTATTTCAATTAAATAAAGTTTGTACAGAAATATCGACTCAACATTTAACAGTCATGTAATTGACTTTACAGTTGAAGAAAGAGAAGCGGAAGGTGTTAGCAACAACCTGGATGTTTTTAACCCGCCTCTTCTATGTCAAAGAAAGAGGAAAACCGTCAGTGGAAGACTTACCTACATTCCAACAAGAGAAAGAAACTCGAACATTACTAGAAAGAGACAGACATTGAGAAATTTTTCTGCTTTTTATTTCTTTTTATGTTTTCTCTTTTTTTTTTTTTTTTTTTTAATTTTTCTTTTTTTTTTTAATTTTTCTTTTTTTTAACTTTAGTTTCTGTTCTATTCTTGAATTTGGTTTGCCAAATTAGACAATTGAAAAATGTTTTTAAAAAAAGCCCCCCCCACCACCACAACAAACTAGAGGTAGTAAGCGTCTTTTGCATTTCTAAGAGAGATAACAGAAAGTTATAAAGAGAGAGAGAGATGAATCTCTTCCTTAAACGTCTAAAAATCGTGCTTATAATTATTTCAATTAAATAAAGTTTTCCCAGAAATTTCTGTTTTCTCATTTAACAGTCATATACAGTGTAATTGACTTTACAGTTGTTCTATCTATCGGAATCTATCTATCTATCTATCTATCTATGGATGTTTTAACCCTGTTCAAATATATCTATACGTTCTGTTCATATCTATGTCGGTCTGTTTATATCTATCTTCTTCAACCTACCTACCTATCTATCTATTTATCAAGACATTTGTTGCCTCTATCTATCACATTCTGTTTTCTTTCTACAGACATTGAGAAATTTTTCTGTCTTTTATTTCTTTTTATGTTTACCTATCTTTTTTTTTTTTTTTTTAATTTTTCATATTTTTCTATTTTTCTTTTTTTAATTTATCTTTTTTATTCATCTATTTAGTTTCTGTTCTATTCTATGAATTTCTGTTTATATCAAATTATGACAATTGATAAATGTTTTAAAAAATCTATCAACCTACCAGTCTACCACTGCCAACAATCTAGAGGTAGTCTGTTCATATTTATCTATTATCTAATTTTTATAATCAAATGGCGACAAAGATGAGGACAACAGTTCGAATAATGTAAATAATTGTAAATACCATGTTTGAGAAGAAAGGATACTAGGTTAAGAACTAGATTTGGAATCTTCTGATTTTTAGTTTATTTTAGTTTTGCCTAATGTTTGTCTAGAACTAAATATATTTTGCTTAGCTTTTGGAAGGCATCTTTCACTATTCCATTCCACCTTCAGATTTCAGTTTCATATTTTTAACAATCTCTTAAAATATATCCCATTACACTTAAATTTCTGTATTTGCTTGATCGTTGCATCTCCATTTCGCAGTTTGTACCTGAGGATGTTCTTCTTGTTGACAACTATTTTTATGCTATTGACCATTGTCAATTTCTTCCTATCTTTCTTTTACCACCTAATCATAGGATATCTAAAAAAAGACAAGTCAAAGCAACATTTATCGGATATTTAGTTATGGAGATCAACCTACACACCTATCTAATCTATGGACAGGATTAGTCTTTTATATTCTATTATTTCTAATGTAATTTTTTCTCTTATGATCGTATCAAGAATCTCATTCTGTTACAAATATATCTATCAATCCTTGTTTTAGATCTATTCTCAGGCACATTTATTTGTTCAGCACCTACAGAGCCCCTTTATATCTATCAACTATGCTGAGCAGACCTTAGTTACAGTTTCTGCATATTATCTGTTTGATCAACAGACTATATCAGCCCTCGTTCACGATGACTTGTAACTTTGTGCTAGCACACTCATCGATGGCTCTCAAATAGTTCTGTCTACCCAATTTCACTCACAAGACTTGGGTCAAACTTGGGTACGGTTTTTCAGGGACTTTCCAAAGGTGCTGCACACTGGAATCGCCTCCCGCGTACCAATAACATAAAAGAAGTCACCTTGCTGACAAATCGACTATGGTGAGATTTGAACCCGAGTCGCATGCTCGGAATGTGAGCGTTTTAATTACTCGAGCTCGTGCCCCTGTATTGGACATCTATCTCATTCTGTTCAAATATATCTATCACATTCTTTTCATATCTATGCCAGTCTGTTCATATCTATCTATCTATCTATCTATCTATCTATCTATCTATCTATCTATCTATTACATTCTCTTCAACATCTATCTATCTATCTATCTATCTATCACATTCTCTTCAACATCTATCTATCTATCTATCTATCTATCTATCTATCACATTCTCTTCAACATCTCTCTATCTATCTTTCTCAGCCTGTTCATTATCTATCTATCTATCTATCTATCTATCTATCTATCTCTATAAAAAGAATACCCACTCGGCCCGGTGGCTAGGATCAAAGTGTAGTATCTGCGCTTTGTGAGCTGCCGGGTCGGGTGTCTGTCGAACTCTCTGCTTGCAGAGAGGAACCCGGACGAGGCTCCGCCGAAGTGTAGGGTTTCGTTGGGGGAGGTTGACGGAACTGTCCCGCCTCGTCGGGTTTGGATGGTTATTTATTTTTGGCTGGGCCTACGGGCTCAGAGATACCCACATTAAAAAGGCCTTGTGCCACATTCGATCCCCGTGGGTGGATTGATAAATGCCATCTATCTATCTATCTCAGCCTGTTCATATCTATCTATCTATCTATCTATCTATCTATCTATCTATCTATCTATCACATTCTTTTCATATCTATGTCAGTCTGTTCATAAATATCTTTATATCTATCAACCTCCCTCCTTACATACCTGCCTGCCTACCTACCTACCTATCTATTTATCTATGTTTTTATAATTATCTATCTATCTATCTATCTCATTCTTTTCAAATATATCTACCACATTCTGTTCATATCTATGTCAGTCTGTTCAAATCAATTACACCCTGTCACTCCAGTGAGTGTATGGTGAAAGAAAGGAAACTAAGACAACATGTAAATATGAAGGATATAGATTTAAAATGGAATACCCTAGAGAGATAGATTTAATCAGACTGAAAGACTGACAGAAAGATAGATAAATAGCCAACCAACCAGCCAGCCAGCCAGCCAGCTAGCCCAACATATATATATATATATATATATATATATATATATATATAGTGTAACCCGGATATAAGAGAGTTGTCGGGACCGGAGAAGAAATCTCTTATATCTGGGTTTCTCTTATATCTGGGTTTGGTCTATTTTATATACATTAGTACAGGATCTAATTTGGGACCAGAGAAAATCTCTCTTATATCCGGGTTTCTCTTATATCCGGTTTACACTATATATATATATATATATATATATATATATATATATATAAAAGAAATATGTTGTTGTGGTTCCAACGAGAGAAAAGTATGTATATTAAAAAGAAGAGAGGTGCCGCAAACGTTTTTGGTTGTAATGTGGATTTATTTAGAAAAAATATTATGCTTTGTTTTACATAATTTTACGACATGTGTTTCTGGTCTCGCGACCGTCTTCAGGTAAAGGTGGAGATTTCTACATATTATTAAAAATAATTAATTTTCCTTCATGTTCAATGTGAAATATTCTCGATATGAGACATTCTCTGTTTGTGTGTTGGTAATCCGAATTTTCTTTCTAGAATTGTCAATGAAGGATCATAAAACATTTAAGGTTTGTCCAGCGAGTAGTTATCGGCATTTTATATTTTAATGTTTTAGTGACCCCTATGTGCTCTTGGATCTGTTTCTATTTTGGTGTGTTCCTGTCAGCATGCGTGTATATATGCGTGCGTATATTTCCCCTCCATACATACTGTCTTACTACGAGAAATTCGTAAACTTATTTGTACCTATACACGCATACACACACATACGCACATACACACTATCCCACCACAAGTAATCAGTACACCAGAAACCAGAAACACGTGTCGTAAAATTATGTAAAACAAAGCATAATATTTTTTCTAAATAAATCTACATTACAACCAAAAACGTTTGCGGCACCTCTCTTTTTTAATATATATATATATATATATATATATATATATATATATATATTGAATTTGCATATATAATGAATAGTTAATGACTGCCATGATTTAGGCGCGAGCGATGGCATTGATAAAATCGGCTGAAAAAAAAAAAGATCTAAAAAAATATTCAGAATAGAAAGAGCTGTTCTAGGTTATAGTAACACCCAGCAAGAGACAGAGGTCAACATGGAATAGAGACCGGCCGAGATAAGAGATATCAAATGACAGAGATCGGATACAGAGTGAGATTGAAAGATGAAGACACACCACAAGGCCCAACAATCAATAAAGAATATTACCTCGAGGTTATACTTGATGTTCACCCTGTACAAAGCCCCCGGAGCCACTCAAGGTAGAGGGTTACAGAGTAAGAAGCACAGTTTGTGCAGATAGGTCGGAAAGATAACGGTTAACCATAGACATGAACAAATTAACACTATAATGATTGGGGAAGCATTCTCTGTTCAACAAAGCAGCTGTTCATGGGAAGCAGCTGCTTGATTGGAACTTACATCTCACCAGTGGAATACAAAGGGAATGATAGTGGTTCGTTACAATGGGCGTGGCATGGCCTGCCTTGCTCTCGAAGGTTAGAACTGGTAAAATTATGGAAGGTACACCTTTGTGCAAATTAATTGAGACAATTGTTTTAGTTTCCTTTCTTTCACCATACAGTTACTGGAATGACAGGGTGTAATCGATTTCTATTTTTTCCTCTCTTCCCGGTACCAACCATATTTATATGGTCGGTACTCCACTATGCAAATTAGGTGGATCCTACCACAACACCTGATTTAAATCCAGTCGAGAATCTGGAGTCAATCGTCAATCATTTGCTGTGATGTGCAGTAATATGAATCTATTTTCGGGGTGTATGATAAAATCTGTTTGGCTTTGAAAAATATTGCGTCATTCGTGATTGCATCAGATTTTTATCACGCATATACACCTCGACTGTCGCTTAGTCGTCGTACAGCCATTGTCTGCGATGGACGTTATTCCAAGGAAGCGTACTAAATTTGTAACCAGCGAACAAATTAAAATACTATAGACTGGCCCGGGAACTTTCCTGATGTTGAAACTTGACTAATGCATGGAATAATAATGCAACACAAAATGTACTTAGAACAAAATGTATTGAAACAAGAAAGTGTACACAATATTTACATATAGTCTTTTGTATATTCCAGGTAAGACCGTTCCTGGAGAATGTGTTGACTGAGTCGCAGTCGGGCAGAGTCTCTGGTTGAATCTCTTGATTCCTGTATTTATCTATCCACCCACGAGGATAAAATATGGCACAAGGCCGGTTTAAAGTGGGTATCTCCGAGCCCGTAGGCTCGGCCAAAAATATGGCCTTTCTGAACCCGCCTAGACGGGTTCAAGGCCTGTCTACTACCCCGGACGAAACCCTGCCCCTCGGCAAAGCCTCGTCCGGGTCCCTCACTGCAAAATGCAGAGAGTTCGACTGAGAGTGTATCTCTTGATTCCTCCCTCTCGTCCCGGTAACAACCATATTTATATGGTCGGTACTCCAGTATGCAAATTAGGTGGATCCTACCACAACACCTAATTTAAATCCAGTTGAAAATCTGGAGTCAATCTGCAAGGAACGATTTCGTGGAATGGACATACGAAGTACTAATATGTGCACTGGATCATGTTTCATTGGAAAAATATGAAAAAAAAGTAAATAATAATGGAGTTATTCGTTTTGTTTCAATTAATTTGCACAAGGCACAAAGGTGCGGTTCGTCTAAGCACTGTCCAGGAAAATAGTACAGTGATAGGCTTGTAAACCTTTAAAAAATCTTAAAACTCGAAAATAGCATTAAACATTTTGTTGGGACATCGGTGTCGTTAAATATATCAGAAGGGTTTATTGTTAATGGTTGCGTGTTTCACTACGTCCCAAACAAATAAACAAACAATCGTTATATTCAAAACAAGAAAAACGAGACATATATAGATTAAAAACAATACAACATTTATATACAATGGGTCATTTACAATTTGGATAAAATCTGTGTGGGTCGTGTGCGTGAGTTGTATGTGTATGGTTTAGATAATGAATGTCTCTTGTTTCGTAATGTTCGTTATTTTCTTGTTTATGTCGAAGATTGTGATAGTGAAATTTAAGGGTTTTGGAAAAGAGTTTTCCGAAGTAGTCTACCCTTAATCGTATTTTATTCCTTATCTTAGTAATGAATATAATTCATTATATATAAGGAGCTAAGTAAAGAGGTTCAAGAGTCGTTCGTTGAATGTTCGATTAGAGTCAGTCAATGTTCCCTTGAAGCGCGGCAAAATTATGGTTAGAAACGTCGTGGAGTATTTTAGCAAATACTCGGTGGGTTAGCGAGACTGACTGAATGGGGCTGTCTGCTTTTTCTTTTATATTATTTGTGTTTTCAAAAGTGGCTCAACTCGTTTTGGCGCAATTTCTGTTTCTGTAAGTGATTGACCAATGGGGTTGCTTGCTTCGATTTTCGCCATTTCTATTGGTTGAGGTTTTTTAGTACGTAGGCGTACGACGTGGACTGTACTTTTTATAGGTTGGAAAGGTGAGGATATTGGATGAGTCCACAATTTCACTGTCAAACCACGAAATAAATTTCAAAATCGCACTAAAAAATTACAAATAAATTTCAAAAAATAAATATTCAGTATAGATTTTTTCCGGGACGTCTGAGTAACCACTTAGAAATAGGAGGCACGGCGGAGTAATAGATAGCGGCTTGCATTGAGGAATCGCAGAGCCGAGTTCGAATTCCAGTCGAATCCATTAAATTCACTTACGTGCTAATACTCTTGGGAAAGGTATGAAATCCTCTTCATCTCCCTCCAGCTATGGGTAAAATAGCAGGACAGACTGGGTTCTATAGCCTTGTATGGCAACTGGTCTAGGAGAAGGAAAACTCTGAATTCAAAACCTGCGGAGGGTCGTTTGGGGACCTTGTGGCACTTAGTGCACCAGGTCTCTGTATTCGTCCCTTCAAAAAGTGTGGCTGGTCCTGCACGAAACCTTCACCACTATAATCAAATCTCAAGTGCTGTTGTCGGGCTGTCGGTTTCCTGCGAACTGATCTGCTTGACCCTCATACGTCGAATTCGACGGGAGGATCGACTATATATATATATATCACTGATCAGTGTGGCTAGACATCCGGTTGCCTCTAGCTAGGATCGAAACCCGACTTGAGGATAAAATCTTCGACTACGATTTTACTCCCAAGCCGTTGTCTCACGGCAGGTAAGAAAGTGAATTTAAGTGTATTTATTTTTAGATAAACACACGGTGACGTTTTACCGAAGAGTCATTAATTATTAGCCGTAATAGTCACTGTTTACAACCCCCCCCATAGAGCTTTACCTCGAGGTGTTAGTGCACAGGCCTGAAGGAAAAAAGAGATAGAGGCGAAGGGTCATTGGCTATTTATAGCCAGGAAAGAGAGACCCCTGGTGAAAGGGTTACGAACTGAAGGAGGAGTTAACTCCGACATCCCCAAGCCGCTCCATCCAGAGCATTAGAAGCCGGTTCAAGCAAGGATATACAAATGATAGAAATTAAGGAGAATTTGAGATAATTAATTCATCGAGTCTGGAAGAAACCTCAACAGAATGCAGAAAGCACTGGACGGCCGTTTCCTCCTATATTTGGGACTCATCAGCAGTGCACATCCACTACCGAGAATTGAAACCCGAGAATTGTTTACCTCTTCGTCACCAACAACCTTGGTACAGTTCGTATGGCGTTTGCCTCCTATCGTAACTGGTTTCAATTCTCGGTAGTGGATGCGCACTGCTGATGAGTCCCAAATATAGGATGAAACGGCTGTCCAGTGCTTTCTGCATTCTGTTGAGGTTTCTTCTAGACTCGATGATGATATATATATATAATATATATATATATATATATATATATATATATATATATATATATATATATATATATATATATATATACTGACCTGGCTAGATGTAACCGTAGGTTCTATTTAACAGTTACTTTTCTCGCATATTTCGCTTGTGAAAGTCCCTCCTGACCCCAGGATTCCAGCCAACTTTAATCTGCAAAAATTTAAATGCTATGTCAATCTCTGCTTATGTACTCCTGATTACTCTTTCATTTTACTGGTTCATTATTAATGTTTCTGTTCTTAATTCTTCCTCACCCTGTTAACCCCTTGTGGGTTAGTGTTTTTACTTGCCTTGCATGGGGTGATACCGATTTAATATATATGTACATACATACATACATATATATATATATATATATATATATATATATATATTGCATTTTTTAACTGAAACAACATCTTCAATGATTTATCTGTACATAACTGAAAAAAACAAAAACACTATACCCAAATTAAAACATAGACACGCGGTTTAGAAAAGGAGGAAACTGACCCCTAAAAATATTTCCACTAAGTTTCCTAATAGCAATAATAGATACATTCCTTTATATATATATATATATATATATATATATATATATATATATATATATAGAGAGAGAGAGAGAGAGAGATAGAGATAGATATATAGATAGATAGATGAATTCAAACACAATGAGATAGATTTAAAATGGAAAGCCCTAGATAGATTTAAACAGACAAACACACACACACACACACACACACACACACATATATATATATATATATATATATATAGATAGATAGATAGATAGATAGATAGATAGATAGATAAATTTAAACAGAATGAGATTTAAAATGGAATACCCTAGATAGATAGATAGATTTAAACATACTGAAAGACAGACAGACAGATAAGTAAATAGCCAGCCAGCCGGCCAGCCAGATAGATAGATAGATAGATAGATAGATAGATAAAGTAGATTTATACAGAATGATATAGATGGAGAGATCGATGAGATCGGCTATTTTTTAATCTTCTTAAAGAGAGAAATGTATGACAACCATCCGAGATATATCCATCCATTCGCAAATAACAAAAATGCCAAGAGCCAGCATCTATCAACATAAGAGAGACAACCTTTAAAACTAAGTTTCCTAATGACAATAATAGGTATACAATTCATTTATCAATGAATAAGATTTAAAAAATTTAGTTTAAATTGGATAATTCTCGGATATTTTTTTGGCAATTGTCTTTTAAAGGTGGGAGGTAGCGATTCCTTTAGTTTTGTTTTGGAGAAAACGCATCAATTTCTTTCTGTTGCTTAGCATGTATAAAGGCATGACAATTGGTAGAAATTCTTTGTGGAACACCTCTGAGTAGTGTGACAATCTAAAGAATAAAATATTGAATGGCTGAATGAAAAGAAAGAAGGAAAACTGAAAACTAGAATATGTAAGACGAAGAAATAAAAAAAAATGTTCAATTGTGTGGAAGTGGGGCGAAGAGTTTTTTATTGAGGGGAAGAAAATAATTCAGGATGCTGGCATAGGGAAGTGTTAGGTGTAGACATATTACAGTGCTTGTTGTTGATTTTATTTTATTGGGGAAGGGTTGGCAACTCGCGACATTCATATAATGGCTGCCGAGACGTTCCTTTACTGACAATCAGATGGCCCTCGGGTTTATATAAATTTTCTACCTCCATTCATTGAGCTATGAATCTTTGCCCCATTATCTATCTATCTATCTATCTATCTATCTATCTATGCC